>CAJFCP010000201.1:0-19674 GCA_904066005.1 Synergus itoensis
GGTATTAGATTTGTGTAAAATTTGTCCCCCCAGTTTTTGTCAAATGTCTACGTTTTACCCGAAAAACATGTTTTTACGAATGTGCCTGTCTGTAGATATTTAGTTTATGGGCACGATAACTTTCAAAGGAATTGACCGATTGGATTGGCCTTTATTATACTCTTTTAGTGTCCTAAAATGAAGGTCAAGTTCGTTGACCAGCCATTTTGGATAAAAATTCAAAAAGTTGGAGCATTTTGAAAATTTTTGAAACCACTTTTTTTTAATTTACAAATTCTATGCACTTATAACATTTTGAAAATCCAAAAAATGAAAGAAAACTTAAAATAGAAGCCAAACAACGCACGATATGAAAAAATATTACCAAAAAAATGATTGACTTTCAAAAGATCTACAAATTTTCCATTGAAAATATTATAAAAAAAAAGTAATAATAAATAATTGGCTTTCGAAAGATCTACAAATTTTTCATTTAACATGTTTTGATTGGATAAAAACGACTTACTAAGAGATTTAAAGTAATATTATTTCAGAGAAGTTTTAGGGGTTTACACAGATTTTAAGACAACTTTATTGATTTTAAAGCTTTAAAAAAACAACGCAAAAACATTTTTTATTAATTTCAAAGGATTTCAAGGAATATCTAACAAATTTTCAAGGATTGTAAATGATTTAAACTTGTGTGAAGGAACTTGAAAATATTTTAACAAATACTATATTTATATACATTTAAAAAACAAAATAACAATAATATTTATTATAAATAATAATATTTCTGTTCATTTTTGAATAATTTCAAGGGATATTTAACAAACTTTCAAAGATTTCAAATGATTTAAAATTGTTTGAAGGAATTGAAGAAGATTTAAACACATACCATAAATTAGATACATTTAAAATAAATAAACTGTTTCCTTATGCACTCACACTTGTACGTAAACAAGCAATAGTACCTACTCCATAAATGTATCTAATTATAATATTTCCTAAAATCACTTAAAATTCTTTCAAACAACATTAAATCATTTATAATCATTAACAGTTTAATAGATGTCTCCTGAAATTCTTTGAAATCAATAAAAAGTCTTGAATTCTTTTGAAATTCTTAAAAATCAATATAATTGTCTTAGAATCTCTTGAAACCTTAACTTGTACGTAAACAAGCAGTAGTACTTATTCGAAAATCTCCTTAAATTCCCTCAAAAAACTCTAAATCATTTGAAATTCTTAAAATTTTATTAGATATCCCTTGAAATTCTTAGCAATCAATAAAAATGTCTTGAAGTCTTTTAAAATCCTTTAAAATCAATAAAATTTTCTTGAAATCTCTTGAAACATTAATAAGAGATTACATCGATTTCAAAAAAGTTTGAGAAATTTCAATTTCTCATGCACTTACACTTGTACGTAAACAAGTAATAGTATCTACTGCATAAATCTCTTTAAATTCTTTCAAAAAAATTTAGATAATTTATAATCCTCAAACTTTATTAGATGTCTCTTGAAATTCTTTGAAATCAATAAAAATGTCTTGAAGTCTTTTAAAATTCTTCAAGATCAATAAAATTGTCTTGAAATTTCTTGTTTAATATATATTGGTAACTTACGGTAATATTTTGTTGCATCCCCAACCAGCAACTGACCCATTTACACCCGGTATTGTAGGACCTGCTTGCAGTTCTACCATATGAGTGCTTGTATAAGCAAAAAATGGGTGAATGGTGATTAAGGAGAGAGCATTCTCAAATTGATCAGAACGATAGCGTGGATGGTTTAATTTCGATATCACATTGTGATTTTGACCACCTATACCAGTTCTTCTATCTGAACCCGAGATAACATTGTAGAGCAATAGGTTATCGTCTTCCAGACAGTAAAAAATAGTTAATACAACATGGGGTGAGACTATGCTACCTGAGCAAACGGTGGTGGTTCTATTTTTTTTAATATTTACAAGGAAGGGAAACATTGCAATCGGTACTGATTTTCTTGCGCCTGGCGTTTCGTTAATCACACGTTTCTTGCGGATCTGAAGATCAGATGATTTCTCTCGATCTGCAACCATATGTTAAAATTAATACATATCTTAAAGACATTTTTATCGAAATTATTATTTTACTTACCAACATTATCTTCTGAAGTAGCAATTCCTTGAGAGAAAACCACGCAAAAGATTAACAGATTGAAATATATTTTTCCTGGCATTTTAAACATAAAGTTATAATTTTTTCAAATATTCCATCAAAGACGAAACAAATGTGAGGATTTTGACTCGTGTTAAGCTTTTATAATTCCACTTTATGGAAATTTATTGCAATTACTTATTATCTTAGCTTTGAAATTTTTCGTACAAATAAATTCTTGGGAAAACAAAGGCGTATAAAAATATTTGATATCTTAAGTGATATATACATATATATTGTTTCTGTTTAAATCTTAGTTATGATTGTGCAATAATCTTTATAACAGATGCGTCATTTCAGTCATTTTTTATGCGGAGTTAAAATTTTTTAATGTCATTTTTTAAGGTGATTTAAAGATAAAGACGATTATTTTAAAATGGTCTATTTTTGACTGCGGATTTATAAAGAGCTGAAAATTTCTAAAATTAAAGAAAATATGGCAAGGTACAGTGTTCGAAATAGGAATATTTTTTTTACTGTTTGAAATAGCGCGGCGTCCTTGAAATTTTCCCGAACTCCTCCGTAATTTCTATCGGTAGTTCTTCCGGAACAAATTTTTTCCGTGTAGTAACTAAGGTAATTGAGTCTGTTGCCAGGCAGGTCGTTTAGAATTAAAATATTAGGCAGGACGTGATATCTGCATATATGTAGATCATAACACCTTTGCGTCAACAGTCATCAAAAGTTTTAAAGTTTTATGTGATACTAGTTCGGAGATCGAGTGATTATAATGAGATTCATAATTACCAAATCTTATGTGATTAGTGACCTTGAAATTATTATGAAAATGTCAAATATTTAGTAAGAATATTAGAATAATTAATAATTAATAATAGTTTACATCGCGGGACGTGACATATATAATGTATGTAACAAATTAATTATTAAAAAAAATTGCAAAAGGAACAGTCTATCTCACTACTACAGTTTTTCAGAATTTCTTTCTCATTTCAATCGTTGCACAGCACGTTGCCTCTAAGCTTTCAAGAAGAGTCAGAATATCTTCGGAAATTGTAACACTATCCATAATTGGGGATTTTTTAAAGTCTGCCATATTATCCACCTTATGATCTATTATAATAGTATATACATTTATACATATTTTTACGAAAGTTTTATTGTAACTCGATCGAGACTAATCCCTTCTTATCCTAATATTCAAGCTATGTATTTGAAGTTTGAAGTAGTGGACACCTTTTCTTTGCGTCGAACTACTTCCTTCCACACCTGACACACACAAAGGGCGTATATGTGCATCAGCTGCGACCCAAATCATAGAAGTGAACATCTTAGGATATTCAAGTCCTCTTCTTTCTCCTCATTGGCAAACGACTGCGTATTTTCCTGAGTAGTGTCGGACTATTCCCGTAAACTAAACATCTGAATCGTTCTTATATAGTTAGAGTCACCTATGTATCACCAATTGCGAGAAAGGACAATTTTTCTACGTTAATATCAACTATGAACAATTAGAGATAGGCTAAGAGTGTTTTTAAAATCAATTGCTTATGGACATGAAGATCGTAAAAATCCAGATTAAAAGTAAAGGAGAATGATACTTTTGTTGCAAAAGGATTAATAAAAATAGATGTAGTGGGAAAGAGTGAAGGGTATTCGAAACCTATGGGTGAAAGAGGGAACTCGCTGTTCGTTTAGGAAAGATCAGTATGAGCTCTGATGATAAAAGGTAAGATTCAGAGGGTAAGAGTATCGGACTGTAATAAAAGAGATTTCTTGTTATTAACCCTCTAATGTCCAAAACACTCCTTCTTATCACCCATTTCTCTCTTTCTACTTTTGGGTTGGAAACATATGAAGGTGTTATGATCTAAATATATGCAGATGTTCTCGTTTTTTAATTCTAAACGACCTACATGGCAACAGACTCGATTTCCTTAGTTACTAATCCCTCGTTTTAGTTTACAACTGACGAATTACACACTGCACTCTTTCACTTGTTACTCTCTTCATCCACTCCGTAGACTTTTTGGGATACAAGATTTACTTGTAGAACTGCACATTCGAACCGGGTTTTCCAAGATTGATCTTCTCTGTAGGACCTGTTGCTTAATATATGGTGATTTGGGCCCTGTGGACTGTGTAGGATCTTGCAATGTGGATGTATTAGTAATGATAACGGATTCTTGCGGGGTCAGCTGTGCTGTCTTATCTAGCGCGAATTATCGGAAATTCTTCATGGGCATTTTCAGATAAAGATGTGAGTAAGACCTGTTAGACCTTTACGGACGTTCAATAGAGATATGTAAAGTCAGGGTCTCACAGACGTCCCTTATTATTAAGAGTATGGTAGTGTCTTTTGTGAGTATCTCTTTACACAGATGAAGTTTGTAGCGCGCTTTCGAATGCAGGCGCTCAGGTAAAAGGGTCGACGTCCTCTTGCAGATTTACAAGTTTACTACTGATGCAGGTGGCATAAAATCGTAAGGGTCAATTACATAAGTATGAATGAAATGAAGATTACAATTAGAGATAGTGCTCATAATATGAATGAAGTGAAAATTATAATTAAGGTTTACAATTTAGAGGTGGTGCTTATAATGCCATATGAGTATGTGAATATTACATTTTTATTAAAGCATGATTATTAATTAATAATTATGACATAATTTTCAGTAAGTTACACTGCAGTCCCCACTATACATGCACTGCTGGCCCCACTTGGTAGGCTGCGCGCGTGTTTTTATTTAATACAACTTTCCATCTTATTAAGGTTTTAACATTAGTTTAACTATACTTTAACATTACTTTAACATTAACTTAACTATATAGCTACAGCATGCTAGGTGAACTACAAAACCACTCGGCCGGTAAGACAGGCCACTGACATACTAAACGAGCTTTAATCTATGGTATAAATCTGCATTACCGACTGGGGATGTACCGGCCGAGGGTAATTTAGCATGGAGCAGAACCTTGCTCGACGGATAAGTGGCCAAGAATCGGCATAGTACAAAACCACTAAAATTTGATAACAAAGGACTAATTTGCACATTATTTAATTGAGATTTTTGGTTTTAAAGGTAGTTTTCAAGACACAGTGGGAGTCTTTTAGGGGTGCCAAACCTATAAATTAAATACATGAAATTCTTTGTTGGACAGTTTTCAACAAGCCTCTGTAATCTCCCGTAACATTTCCCTAAACCCTGAAAAATTATTCCAAAAACTCAAAAAAGTGATTTTTCCCCATGCAATTTATATGTGAAACTCCCAGTCAAAACCGGCACGTGTTAAAATCAAAATTAAAAAAAATAGGGCATTTCATTTTTCGGATTTCGAATAAAATTCGAGGGATTGAGATTTTCTAGCATCAAAAAAATGTTATCCATGCATTTTTTAACCGCCCTGATGTATATAATAATATAATAATATAATATATTATAATAATATAATATATTATAATAATATAATATAATATAATAATATAATACAATATAATATAATATAATATAATATAATATAATAATATAATACAACTACTTCATAATAGTTGCCACAAAGCTGTAGTTGTTATCATATAATATTTGTGGTAGTGGTAAACGCCAATTATTAGTTATAGCATATTGTAAACGTATGCCTGTGACCCCTGTACGACGACAACCAGAACTACATGCGTGCTTTTGGGTCCTAGCGTCCGACATCGCGAAACGCGCAAACGCGTGATCTCCCACTACAGGAGTCTGTTAGAGTAGGGAACGAGAGTAGAAGGGAGAATCGAAGGAGTAAGAAGCTGGACCATACCTGGACCAAAAGTCAAAACACGTCAGACGTCAGTCGGGGGAATGAGCGGTGAGCATCAAAAAGAGTTTTCGGGGCAGGACCCGCAGTTTACTGTGGACTCTGAGTTCTGATTCGTTTCCTGCTTAGGAGCACTGAGCAAAAAGGATTTTGAATAGAGACTAACATTCGAAAACTTAATGCTCCCATGTAAAAGTTCTTGAATGTTTGATTTCCTGGATAAATCCTAAAAAGATCTTACGTTCTCTCTGGAGACACGGCAAGTATTGAGGGAACTCATTTGATTAATAAAGAGAGAATATTTTCTCCAACGAATGTAATAAAAATAAAAAGAGGAAATCTTTAAATTGTATCGAGCCAGAGCGCAAGGTGATCATAAGCACCAAAGAGAGAACTCTAAATTTGTTAAAAATTAATGAATAACTCTAAATTTTTGAGATGAGATTAAAATATTTTATATGGATCCAGATTAGGAGATAATACATTAAGAAAAATTTCTTAATTTGAGCTATAACAATTAGAACTATAAGCGATACTGTAATTTGGTTAATTAAGAGAAAATAAAATTTATGATTTTATAAATCTTTACTTTTCCTCTTATGCCGAATCCAAATTTAGTGTAATAGAATTCATTAAAGAATAACAAAAAAAATCAAAATGTTTCAATATTTTACTATTTCTGTGGAATGTGGTTGTCACGACAATGGAGTTTTTTCGGTGGCATGCATTGTTCTCTTTACATAAACAGAGACTTTTTAATAAATATAATAAAATAAGAAATAACTATTGTGATAGAGGAGTCAGGGTTTCTTGATCCCGCGAACAAAGTGCCAAGAAGAAAATTTACGTGCAATAAATAGTTCCGGTCATAAACGAAATTGTGCCTTCGGCGGGTCCGGAGTCATAAAATATTTTAATATTCGAACGCGTCAGACGACATTTCTCTGGCAGGAGAGTATTTCAAATATATATGTCGTTAGTTACTTGAAGGAAGGAGATCGACATCAAAATTATTCGATATAAAGTTTGATGTAAAATAGAGTCACTCCTCCATTTTTGACACCCACTCTTACGGATAAAACTTACTCTCGACTTATTCATAGTTTATAAAGACATCAAATTTATTGCAATCGTAAAAATTTAACAGTAATATACATTTCTCCATTATGAGGTACGTTAATCTTCTTTTGAAGATGAGAAAAATGCCATTCTCCATTTTACTCAACGAAAATTATAGATAAATATTTTTTCGCTCTGTAGCGCTAATCTTATTTCAAATATAAAACTGCAAACAGAGCGAAAAAATATTTCATTTCGATATTTTTTGCATAAAACGAAGTATTCAAATTAAATGAAGAAATATTAAGAATATTAAAATGAAGAAATCGAATTTTTAGATTAGAACTTGGCTCCAACACCCTTAATAATTTTAGTATTTTCTTCATTTATTGTCTTTAATTTACAGTTTTTTAATTCCTACAAAAAGTTCTAGGTCCGCATATTTTGTGTCTTCTTACATTCTGATGAGTCGACTTTGTTCACGTATATATCGCAGAAAATTCTCTTGATTTTCACGCAACCTGTCGGCTTGTGTTTCGGTTAGTTCTAAATACTGGCGTTTAAACAAGTTTATAGCATAATATTTACGATTTAAAATTATTGGATAAAAATGGATGTCGTCAGTCATTCCCTCAAATAAATTATCTTCGATTATTGGATGAAGCTTAGGAAATCCCCTTTGTCGAATCTCACCATTTTTATTATAATAATAAGGCTCAGGAAGACTCATGCGTTGAGGCTCAGGAATCTCTGCAAGTGGTCGACGATTATTACCAGACTGTAAACTTACTTCTGCAACAAAGAGTAACAATTGATTAATTTTTTATTTTTAAACAAATTTGTTTATATTTTTTTATACTTACCAGTCGAGTGAAGCAAAACTGGTAGTGTTAAAAAGAAATCACCAATAATGAAACGCATTTTTTATTTACGAATTTTAATTCTTACAAGTTGACACGAACGCTGAGGCTTTACTTGTTTTTCACTATGCTTAAATAAAATTAGCAGTTTTTTCCCTCACTAAGGAAATGTAGCAAATTTAAGCCGTTTATCTTTAGCAAATGCTGATAGAAACATTAAATTATGAAACAATACAGATAATTTTTTATGACTACAACAAATACAAAGTCCTCACTTTTGGGCTTTATTTACGAAACTATATATTATTAAGATGTAGAATTTTAGAAAGAATAGCGACTATGTAAATGAAATATTCGGAATGTCATAATGTAAATGTATATTAATTTGTAGAAAATTTCTATTAACATATGTAACTCAAGCTAGTAATTTCTGTAAATGCTTTTGTATTATTGGATAATATCATTATCAATTTTTATTATTCTGTGTTCATAATACATAAAATATCAATCTTTGCTATTAAATATACCAATTCTTGTTTTCAAGAATTTTAAAGTTTCGTAAGTATGCTAACAATAATTTGTATATTTACACGATTTCCCCAAATCGTAATCGACTATATCAATTATGAATATTGAAATAGCAAATATTGCTACTAAATTTCTTTTAGTGTAGACCAGAGTAGGCAATGGGGTGAGTTGACACGTAGATAAAATGTTTGGGGGGGGGGTCTCTTCGCTTAATGATAGATAATGCAGGCATTATATGGAGCGTTGACGTTCGCATCGATCTCAATGTACCTATGTTTAATCGGCTTAACGATCACAAGTACAACAGCAAGCAAATTGCCTATGATCGACGTTTCGCAATATACACGAAATGCACTTGCGAACGATGCACCAAAGCGGATCCGGAATCGGAAGCCACGGAGGAACGAGTCTCGAACTCAATGTGGTAAAGTCTCTCCTCTACAAGAGGAGGGGCTAAGCTCAGAATTCGAACGTAGCGTTTTATTTTCATATGTTGTTCTTTAATATTATTATTATATTATTATTACTGTTAAGGATGTAGGAGCCAAGCTCTAATCTAAAAATTCGATTTCTTCATTTTACTCAACAAATATTAAATTTGTAATTTTTTCCGTCTGTAGAATTAATCAATTTTTAACTAGAATTGTGCGCAAAGAGCGAGAAAATGTCTAATTTAAATATTTTTTAATTGCGAAGAATATATTTTTATTTTTTTTTTGTTTTAAACAATTTATAGATAGGTGAATTTAAAAATGTTTCATTTTCAAATTTTTAATTGATCTGTTATAAAAAAAAAGCTTCAACGAAACTTTATTTAAATATTTGTATTATTAATTAGCTATTTGTATCACAAAAACTGTTTAATCACAATTTTTTAAAATTATGTTTCAAAAAATGTTTTAATTCGCGAAAATTGAAGTTTGGAAAATTATTGTTTACGAGAGAATCTTTTTATATTAAAGCTATATATTATTATTTTAAATCTAATGTAATAATTTCAAATCTAATAACAGTTTTTCCCTAGCTTTTCCTCGCGAAAACCTTGACAGGAAAAAAGCGCTCGTTCCAAGCGAGGAAAATCTTTCAGAAATCAGTAGAGGGGTCTTTCGAGTTAAAACTGAGCAGGAAATCCTAGTTAGTTTGTATCGAGATACAGGCAAGGAAAAACTATTCTCGTATTGAATGAGGAAATTTCATTGATTACTAGTCAAGGTCAAGGATTTCCTCATTCAAATCTGTTCAGGAAATTCTAGTTAGGTTCTAACTAGGCACTACCTAGTTTCTCTAGTCTAGTTCTTCCCCATTTCAGCCCTACGAGTTACTTGAGAGTGTTAAGGAAAAACTGGACCAATTTCTACTAGGGATTTGTCAAGAATCGATCACATAGAAATGTTACGTTTACGCCATCGAACGAACTACAATTCTGAATGAAGTCATGCAGAATTTTACAATCAACGAAAGGAATTGGAGTTATGCATAACATTCAGGTGAAGCCATCAGGCCGCTGCACGTGATCCACGTTTTCATACTCGGTTCAATTTAAATGCTCCATTGTGTGACTGGAATAAACGCGAAATTAGAGAAATCATCACAGGCGTTTCACATAACAGGGGTTTCACTTGGACGCAACCCGTGCATAAGTTTCCGCAATTAGCCCTATTTAAAATAGGGTTCTGACGAGACCTTGGTCGGCATTTCTATTTTCGATAAAAATATTTTAATATTATTGGACATTTATGGGGCAATGATACAGTAGTAATATCTCATTAATACCAATTTATTGATTCTGAAACACGGCATTGAAGAGTTTTTCATGTTGAAACCAAACATCGGGTAAAAATAGGGAAATCCCAACATTTTTCACACTTGATTATTTATGAAAATATAAAAGATGGTTATGTTTATATATTGGAAAATTTAATAATTTGTATATTGTTGACAAACACGGAAAAATATATTTCTCGGAATTTTAAACATGTTTTCATGAAAATTATTATTGATATCTTCAAAATCTTGTAAAATCTCTTGAAATATCTTTAAATTCTCTAAAATAATTTAAAATCTTGTGAAAATTCTTGAAAATCCTTAAATTCTTGGAAGTTCTTTTACAATCTTTTAAAAATTTTCAATATCATTTAAAATCCTTTGAAAAACTTAACAAAATGAGTAAATTAATTTAAAATCTTGGAACACCCACATTCTTTAAAATAACTTGAAATCTATTTATATCGCTTTAAAAATTCTCCTGAAATCCTTTCGGAAATCTTGATATCTTTAAAACTAGCTGTGAAGTTGTGTCAAATTTTGTTCTCATTCAATGAGCACTTTGCTTCCTGGAAGCAAATATGATTTGCTTCCTCATAGAGGAAGCATTAATTAGTTAATCAAATGTATTAATATTAAGTCACCTGATTCGTGTCAACACAAAAAAAGTTTATTTTCCTTACATGAGCTTTAAATTTTTATTATTTGAGAAATTATATAGTCAAAAAATTAATTTCTGAAAATAACAAGTAACCATAACTTTCTTATTTTTCAATAAAATGCATTAATCATATAGACCAATCAATTCGTCTCGAAACAAAGAATATTAATTTTTCTTACATCACATCTCAAAATTTTGATTATTTGAGAACGTATAACGAAAAATTAATTTTTGAAAATTACAAGTAATCAAAACTTTCTTATTTTTCAATGAAATACATTAATCATATAGAACAATCAATTCGTCTCGACACAAAGAATATTAATTTTCCTTACATCAGCTCAAAATTTTGCGATTATTTGAGAACCAGTTTTTCCTTGGTAGGGTATTTACTATGGTATTTTTTGGATAAACTGACAAGGCCCTGGACAGTTTTCCTTGAGTAAGGTAATATTCTGCCAAAGCGTTACAAGCCTTATGTGGGTCTTGCCAGTTAGTCTGGTTAGGGCCACATCAGAGGTAGGGAAAACTGACCAGGACCCTGTCAGAACCCCATAAAAAATTCTGCAAGGGAAGTATTAACTTCAAAATTTCATTCTCCATTTTACTCAATGAAAATTATAGATAAATACTTTTTCGCTCTGTAGCACTAATCTTTTTTCAAATATAAGACTGCGTACAGAGCGAAGAATTAAAAATCTGACTTAAAAATTAAATATTTTTATTTTATTTCAAAAATATTTGAAATAGATATTTTCTCGCTCTGTGCGCATAATTCTAGTTAAAAATTGATTAATTATGCAGAGGGAAAAAATTAAAATTTTAATATTTGTTACGTAAAATCAAGAAATCGATTTTTTAGATTGTAACTTTGCTCCAACACCCTCAATATATCATTTTTAATACAATTTTTAGATTGATTATAGTTTTATAATTATTTCAGTTAATATAAAGTAATTCAGTAACAATCGAGGAAAGATCTTGTTATAGGATTTTCTCGAGCAGAAATAATCTCTCGCTCCTTTTTAATTTTCCTTAACGATGCAAGAGTAATTACAGAATGGTAAAGTTAAGACAGCAACTTTTATATAGCATTCTTTTTCAGTCTGTTATACATATAGACACGAGAGTTTGCAGGTGAGCAAAGAGTCCGTAAAAGAGGGGTCCCTACTCTATATATGTACTATAAGAGAAGGTGGATGTAATTCTGAAGTGAGGTTGGCTATATATATAGTTGTACACGGGAGAAAGGAATGAGAGGTGCGCGTGAAGCTTAACGTGAAGGAAGGGTTGTCGGGGAAGGGTTCTATTTTAGAATGAAAGAGAAGTTGCTTTGCCGGAAGGAAATAGGGCAAAATTGAAAGAGAACTGGAAAAGAACTTTTTATGACTTTTTAAAATGAAGAAAAATTCATGAAATCACTTTTTCAGTGATTAATGATTATTTGTAGTTAGATAATAATTGCAGTCATTAGGCAATTTCCACATCAAAAATAAAATCAAGAACAATTCCCGGATTTCCTTAAATTCCCACACAGTAGACCCCCTGAATTAGGGATATGTCTAGGCGACTGTCGATATATTAAATTTGCGTTTCCTGCGTAATTGAGATTGCAGGTAATATATCTTCACCATGATCTTCACGCATAGTTGATTAAATTCCATTTTACAGCCACGTGCGTCTTCCTAGAGAGATAATACGAGGAGCTGTAGGCTCCTTTAGCAGGCATAACATCGTCTTCACGTCATGCACTATCCATCAACCTCAACGCATAGTGAAGACGTGCTCTGTGATGATCAGTTTAAATTTTTGAAGTTTGCATTCTTTATCTGAAACCCATCGGCAATTTTTCAGGACATCATATTAGATATTTCGCCCTTGAAATATGTTCAAAAAAACTCTTTTTTGGAAATTTGATTTTGACACCACTACAAAGCTTCCTCTATGAGGAAGCAAAAACAAGTAAACTTTGACTTTTCTTTCAGAAAAAAAGAGGAAAGGAAAGAGAACGATTCACCCGGAAAATAGCATATACTTCCCATTTGGCTTAATAATTGGGTCTTGTGTCCTTTGGGAGGTACCAGCAGCCTCGCCTTAATGCACTTAATGTGATTCCGTCGGGCTCTCTGCCTCATGGTTACCAGCTACCTTTCGTTGACGACGCAACGTCGTTTACCTAACCTCGCTGTACGGCACATTCCCGTCTACCGAGGCGCAAATCAAATTTCCCAACGCCATCTAGAAAAGACACTCACATAATCTCTTTTTCTTAAATCTATTATTTATATGTGAATTTTAAGCAAATTAATACTCTCTCTTTCTAGAAAGAGTTAAATCCCCTTCAATCCCTGCTGCAAGTAAAGGGATAGAAATCCTATCCATTTCTATCTCCTTTTATCTCTAAGATAGAAAGGGATAACGATTTTTTTATCCTTTTCCATCTCTCGCCTATTCTCGTCTATCTCTCTCTATCTCCATATCAATCCACATTCACGCTTATCTCTTTGAATCTCCTCTTTTCTATCCTTTTCTATCTCTTTTCTATCCCCACCTATTTCTTTTTATCTCCATCATAGTCCACATCAACGCTTGTCTCTTTCAATCTCCACTTCTCTATATTTTTCTGCCTCTTGTCCATCCCCGTATATCACTTTCTATCTCTGTATATACTTGTCTATCCCTTTTTATCTTCTTGTCAATTCTAACTCGCTTTTATCTCTTTTAATCTTCAGTTCTCCATTTCAGTCCAAATTCACGTTTATCTCTTTGAATCTCCTCTTTTCTATCCCATTGTATCTTTTCTCTATCTCTGCCTATATCTTTCTATCACTTGTCTATCTCCGCCTATCTGTTTATATCTCTTTCTATCTCCATTTCAATCCGCATCAACGTCTTTCTCTTTCAATCTCCACTTCTCTGTATCTTTCTATCTTTTGTCCATCCCCGTCTATCTCTTTCTATCTCCTTGTCAATCGCCGTTCTCTCCTATCTCTTTCTATCCCCACTTCTCTCTCTCTTTTTATCTCTGTATATACCTGTATATCCCTTTTTATCTTCTGGTCAATCTTAATTCGCTTTTATCTCTTTTAATCTTCAGTTCTCTGTTCCTTTCTATCTCCATCTCAATAAAAATTCACGCTTATTTTTTTGAATCTCATATTTTCTATCCCTATCTATCACTTGTCTATCTCCGCCTATATCTTTCTAACTCTTGTCTATCTCTTGTCTATCTCTGCCTATCTCTTTCTATCTCCATCTCAATCCACATTAACGCCTATCTCTTACAATGTCCACTTCTCTATATCTTTCTACCGCTTGTCCATCCCCTTCTATCTTTTTCTATGTCCTTGTCAATCACTGTTTTCGCCTATCTCATTCAATCCCCACTTCTATATATCTTTCTATTTCTGTATATAACAGTCTATCCCTTTCCATCTTCTTGTCAATCTTAATTCGCTTTTATCTCTTTTCATCTTCAGTTCTTTATCCCTTTCCATCTCCATTTCAATCTACATTCACGCTTATCTCTTTGAATCCCCTCTTTTGTATCCCTTTCTATCACTTCTCTATCTCCGCCTATCTTTTTCTATCTCTTGTCTATCTCCGCCTATCTCTTTCTATCTCTTGTCTATCTCTGCTTATCTCTTATTTCTATCTCCATTTCAATCCACATCAACGCCTATCTCTTACAATCTCCACTTCTCTATATCTTCCTATCCTCTGCCCATCCCCATCTATCTCTTTCTATCTCTTTACTTCCAGCAGGGATATTTATTGAATTGATATCCTTGACCATAAAAACATTCAATGCTTCAATTTGATATGAAACTTGGCTTATAGTCAGGCAAAAGTTCAAGGATTCCTAACAACGATATGGCGGATCTTAGCTATGCATAAGTTTCGATAAAAAATTCTATGCATCTCTGAGCGCAGGAGAAACAGCAATGCTGAGGTATCCTTGTCTACCACTTGGAGATATTAATAAAACGTTATTCCCTTCTATTTCTTTTTTCTTCTACTCTATTCTTCAGACCACATCATCCAAAGAAACTGAGACAAAAGACAGAAAAATAGTCTTCTGGCAAATACGGAATTTATCATTATTAATGAGGTTTCTTGTAAAAAAAAGTGTGAAAATCAACAAAATCTCTTCAAATTTACTCTCCTCTATTCTCTTCTTACTACCTTCGTAGTACATTAACAAGCAAAATGATCGGGAATCTAATTTTCTGCGAGCATCCTACCTTGGACGAAGTTAATGTAGCGAAAGCTCTAATTACGAGGTAGATGGCTGACAAAGCTCGTAATGAGACCTAAAAGTGACCATGCTCATCGTGCAAACTCTAAAGTACATTGTTAATGTTTTGAAACCTCCCTAAATATCTGATTCAACAGGTTTGCTAAATTCGATTTTCTAACTTTCAAGCAGTAGAAAGATTAAAGCCGTCCTAAGGTAAACAAAATAATAAAGAAAGTTCCAGTCCCTGGGATCGAACCCCAACTGCTTTCGTTTGACCGAAGGGAGGACAAGACGATTACCTATAGAGTAGTGATGCAATATCGAAATGAAAATATCGGTATCAACGATATATCGACTTTAAAATATCGAAATTTTCCTGATTTTTGAAAATATTTCGCTAATAACTGTTAATTCATATTTTTCAATAAACAATTATGTAACAGCAATTTTTAAAATAACTTATTTATATAAATATAATAATCAACTTTTTAATTTTTTATTCAGCCAAAAAACACCAGCATCCAGCTGGAATTGAAAACAATTCAATGAATGAAAAATAGTTGATATCGATAAAGATTGATATGTATGATTGATATATCGATAGTCTAATATCGACATTAAAATATCGAATATCAAAGTCAAAATATCGATATTTCCGATATTTCGATTTTGCATCACTATAGAGCATTTTTAAAATCCGGTTTTTCCGCATCAAATTTAGGAATGTCTAACGAAAGATTGTTTTTAATTAATTATAAAGAACTTCTGTATTTTAAAAATAAATCAAAATCTCTGACAAAATGAAAAAGGTTTTTTTTTATGCTTGTTTTTATTGCAAGCAATATCAATAATGCTTTCCAGGTATTGTGGCCGCTCATTGTGTACGCTCGTGCTTCCTGGGAAATTGCAAAAAATTCAGCAGAGTAAAAGACCGAAGGCTATGAGAAAATATTTCCCTGTAAATTCCGAGAGAAATCAGGTTCGCTGAAAAACATACAGCAATTATAAACTAAATAATTAAATTTTCTATTCCTTTTCATCTAATGTATCTCTTTAATTAATGTTTTCGAATTATATTTGCATTATGTCATTTATCCTAAGATAAAAAGAATGTCTCAAAGTAGAATTTATTTAAAAAAAAGAACTCTTCAGAGAACAATTCTCCATTATCTATTTACTGAAACGGTTAATGGTGATATATGTAATTCATACTTGAACATTTTCTTGAGCGAACTGAGAAAAGTAATCTGTCATCTGTTTTCACAAACAATGTATGATAATACCAAGGAACACATCACAGCGTTATAATCTCTATTGTGTCTTGTATAATAATCCTCGTGTCAGTAGGGATATAAACACAAGGGGATTACACGATCGCTCAAAGTCTACGACACATAGTAAATTAGGAAACTCTGAAGAATTTTCTCTCTACATATTAGACACTCTTTGCAAGTAATGTGCAAGATTAACAATCCATTTAAGATTTTTGATGACTTTTACAGCATATTTTATATTCCATAGACATGATTTCTTCCGTGAAAAATTCATACTCTATCGAATATACATATAATAACATAATAATAATATAATATAATATAACCTATCTATCTATATTATAAAAAGATCTCGCTACCGCCGCCGCCGCTGTGTCAAGAATCGAGAGGGGTCACGTGACCTCATGGGGAGATCATCATGGGGTCACGTGTGCCCTCTCGATCACGTGACCTCCTCGATCACATGGCCCCTCATGATCACGTGATCCCATGACGATACGCCCTTCTTGGCCTCTCGATCACGTGACCCCCATTATTATACGCCCTTCTTGACCCCTATAGATTAAGGGACCCTATGACGATACGCCCTTCTTGACCCTTCTCGATCAGGTGACCCCCATGATGATACACCCTTATTGACCCCTCTCGATCACGTGACCCCATGAAGATACGCCCTTCTTGAACCCTAATTAAGATTAAATGATCGATAGGGGTCACGTGATCACATCTCAAAATATTTATAATCCCTTAAAATTTCTTCCAAGTTTCTTAAAATACTTTAAAATACTTAAAACTCTTAAAATTTTATAAAATTCCACTAAATATTTTAAATATTATACATATCTCTTATGATCCCTTTAAATTCCTAGAAACCTTTTAAAATCTTTTAAAATTATTGAAAACCTCTTGAAATCATTAGCAACCCAAAGAATTTCAAAGAATGCTTGGAAATTCTTTATTATTCTTCGAAATCCTTGGAAAGTTTCTAAATTCTGTTAAATAAACTATAAAATCTATATATGCAATACGACAAAAATAACATAGTTAGCATAAATGTCAATTTCTATTTTCCCTGACAACTACTCGCATTTCCCTGACAAATTTTTTTTTCCCTGACTTCCCTGACATTTGGCCACCCTGGTAAACTTGATATTTTATTATAGATAACAAGGATGCTAGCGATTCAGTAGTTCAATTTTAGGGAAAAAAGGGGATTTTTTAGGAAAAAAAGGGATTCTTTTATAGTGTAAGCGGAGTGAAAATACATTAATAAATACAATATTTTTTATGATAATTTATATTTTATTATTAGGAACTTTTGATACATCATTGACATATTGGTATTTAAAAACATTTTTAATTGCACCAAAACGACCTTTTCTAATCAACAGACAGTTTCCTTGTTTTACTTGATATAGCAGATCTAATAAATTCACATTTTTTTTTTCTCGATTCTTTTTCGCCACTGATTTTTGAATGTCTTGGAAGTCGAACTATATGATAATTCTTACAAACATGAATCTAAATTTTGTGAAAAAAGGGAAAAAGCGGAAAATTGGGTCAAAATTCTCGATTTTAGGGTATTAAGGGAATTTTACAAATTTAAAGGGAAGAAAAGGGGATTAGGGAAAAAAGGAGACGGACTGGCATCCCTGAGATAAGAGACCATACTTCTGCTGTTCAAAAGTATAACCTAGTAAGTGGCATTTGCTATAGAGGTTATTTTTCCGTGCGCGTATGTCGGAATATAGTCTCTATGGCAAATGTCACTTACTAGGTTTTATGTTGGGACAGCAGACTTAAATTACTTAATAGCTCAAAGGGGAGAGGGGGAGGGATCGAGAGATTCCATTACGCTTTGTTATGATAGAGAGGGGGGGGGGGGATTTCATCCATGTACGTAATTTTTGTAAATACATATTTTTGTATATATAGATTATATGTATATTTATGAATATTCACATGTAGAAGTTTTTACCTACAAAAAGCTTGTAATATTTAAATGCACAGTTGAATATTGAAGCTTTAACTTGTGCAATTTGATTAATAATAGTCTAAAAGTCTCTTAAATAATAGAGATCTGAAGCGTGGCTTACGCTTCATTAAATTGCAAGCCCTTCTCTGTCGAAATTGATAGACAGCTGCACGAAATTCCAAAGGGACGAACTTTTTGAGGGACGCGTCTCGTTAAGATGACGCAGCATTATGATGATGTAGCCTGACAATGCTGACGTGTGTCTCCTCTCTACTTCTACATGTCGCTTTATTCCACTGAAAAATTCACATCTCTTATTCATAAAAGACTTTATTTCCTGTTATAATCTCCATTTCGTAATACTGCCTCTCCTATAACTTTTATCATAATAAAATAATGTCATTAATCATGTACTAGATCTTCGTACAGCAGTTTAAACTTTATTTTGCAATTCCGCCTGCCCCATGAGATTTTAAATTTAAACTGTTCGCGATTTTCCCCGGAAGCGAATGAAGCGTCTCCTGACGGTTCTGAATTACGTTGAAAATTATGGCGCAAGAGGCGCTGCGACTTAAGAATGCGGGACGACGTGTCAGCGTAACTCCTTACTGTACGAAACTATCCCCCGGTAGAACTTCTCACCCTGAGAACTTTCCTTAGACTGGTAAACTACCCTAAGATGAACGAGTTGCGCTCAACTACTACGCCTCTGCTATAAACCGCAACGACCTAACTCCAGGGACCTCGTGAATTCGCCTTCCTGATCAAATTAACATCCTTTTTCCTGCTGGAAGTAAAGAGATAGAAAGAGATAGAAATTTGGAGATAGAAATTCTCTATCTCTTTCAAGTATCCATTTAGCATCCCTAAAATGCTCTCTTTCTATCCACCATTGTACCTCCGTGTCCGGTGATGTCTATCTCTTCCTATCTCTCAGCCTTGAGCCTATCCCTGTGTCTGGTAATGTCTATCACTTCCTATCCTATTTCTGGTAATATTTATAATCTCTTTCTATCCTTCAGTCTATTTCTACGTAAAAAAATCTGCCCGCTTCGCCGGCACATTCTCATGCACTTGAAATGTAAACGAAAACTAATTTACTTAAGACATTCTCATCAGGACACTCACGCTTCGCGCTCGACATTTGATACCAGAGGCGTAGACTTCTAAAAAATATTGGGGGGGCA
Source organism: Synergus itoensis (assembly GCA_904066005.1). Taxonomy (NCBI): domain Eukaryota; kingdom Metazoa; phylum Arthropoda; class Insecta; order Hymenoptera; family Cynipidae; genus Synergus; species Synergus itoensis. The sequence goes on from CAJFCP010000201.1 coordinate 19,488, forward strand.
CAAATTTTGCAAGTTTTCCAACTTTTCAGATCTCCAAGTTATTTTAAAAGAAACAAAACGATGGTCGTAAAAATTGGTGTATATCAGAGTACCAACTGATCGGACAATATAATGAATTTCCAAATATCAATTTTGCTCTCTGAAATATTGGGAGGGCACGGCCCCTCCAAAATTTTTTTTGGGGGGG
>CAJFCP010000201.1:24674-72114 GCA_904066005.1 Synergus itoensis
GCAAGGCTGACTCCAGGTAGTATATGCTCGAAGCTCCTATCCAACCACCAGATGTCACTTATTTTTATTACTATTGTCAGATATTGTAAGCATAACCTCTAAAATAAAAGGATCCAATTTAAGAACTATTTCCCAGATTTTCTCTCACTTTCCCGTATAAAGCTTTTTCTCTCACCTGATCTGCTTAGTCTCTGCTATCCGGCTCAACAATAAGTAACAAATTCACTCCAATATTTCATTAAAAAATAACTTGTTCTAACATCTGTTTATACCATGAACAAAATCTCTCAGGTCTGACCATTAGGCAACTGAATCTCGTTCAAGGTTGCGCATCTTCATTACTGCGCATCAACGTTCTCTCTGTCATCAGGCGTACCTGAGGAGTTCAAAATTATTTTCAAATATTAAAGGTGTTGGACCCAAGTATTAAGCTCAAAATTTAATTCCCAATTTTACTCAACAAAAATTATAGATAAATTTTTTTTCGCTCTGTAGCGCTAATCTTTTTTCAAATATAAGACTGCATACAGAGCGAAAAAATATTTAATTTCGATACTTTTTGCATAAAACGAAGAATTCTAAATCTAACTTCAAAATTCAATATTTTCATTTTACTTAAAAAATATTTGAATTAGATATTTTCTCGCTCTGTGCGCATAATTCTAGTTAAAAATTGATTAATTGTACTGAGGGAAAAAATTCCAATTTTAATATTTTTTAGTAAAATGAAGAAATCGAATTTTTAGATTAGAACTTGGCTCCAACACCCTTAAAGGATTGCAAAAGGTTTTTTCAAAAATTGCACAAAATTTCAAGACATTTTAACTGATTTTAACAAATTTGAAGGATTTTGAAGAAATTTCAAGATCAAGAGATTTGAATGAACTCTAAGGGATTTTGATATATTTTAAAGAATTTTTAGACGTTCACATAAGATTTAAACAATTCAAAAAAAATTTTCAAGTAATTTTAAAGGATTTTAAGGGATTTCACTTGACTTTCTGTCTAGATTAAAATCAATTCCTCTCGCTGAAAATCCCTTACAATTACTTAGAATCCCAATAAAATCCTAATAACTGGTAAAATATCCCTTAAAATTTCTGTAAATCAGAATAAATTTCATAAAATTCCTTGAAATACCGTGAAATCACTTAAAATTTCTAAAATCTCAATAAATTTCGTAAAGCCCTTTAAAATTCCTTAACATTTTTCAAGATTCCATGAAATCTCATTGAATCTCTTAAAATTACCTTAAAATCCAATGAAGATAAAATAAATAATTAATAATAATTAATAATAAATAATAATTCATAATAAAGTGAATAATTCAAAATTTAACTTCATAATTGAATATTTTCATTTTACTTAAAAAATATTTGAATTAATTAAGGGGCACTTTAGGTCACACCAGAAAGATTTTTACCCGAATACCCGGATCTCCAATTATCACGTATTACACACAGAAAAAAAAATCTGTTAAATCTACAGAAAAATCTGCAGAATCCATAGATTTAATTTATTTGAATAGGGACAGCAGATTATTTCTGTAGATTCAACAGAAAATTTTTTTGGATTTACAGATAAAATCTGTTGAATTTATATGAATTTCTATTTTCCCTGACAACTACTCGCATTTTCCTGACTTTCCTGACAAACTTTTTTTTCCTTGACATTTCCCTGACTTCCCTTACTTCCCTGACATTTGGCCACCCTGGAATACGCTAATCAAAAATTTTTTCTCAACTAATTAATACTTTTTCTCATTTTTACTATAGAATTGCCTCCCGGATGAAGACTTTTATATTTTTATTCTCTAAATAATCTCTAAATAGCCCTTATTCGTAAATAAATCTATATACATTTAATTCAATAATTATATTGCATTTATTGAAAGTATTATGAATGAATTATGAAAGTACATATGATGAATGAAATATTAAGAACATAATATGTTTGTTTTTCGAAATCATTTAACAAATAATTCATTTAAGAACCCATTCATTTAAGAAACCTTCCTCGTCGAACATGTTTCATTTATTTTATTAATCTTCGTCAGTTTCATCAGATGATGTAACATGATCGCCAAGGTCTTCATTCGGATCTGGTATATTATCATCGTAAATATATTCTTCCAACATCCCATGGTCAAAAATAAGCGAAGTTTCCATCATTTTCTCATAAACCCAGTGGCTACAAAAGTCGAGATTCTCAAGTTGACCCATGTTTCTACGCTGTTCCATCTGCAGTTGGGCTTGACGGAGGCAGCTCTTATACGCCTTCATCAGGGCTGTTAAAAAAATTAGGTTTTATGAATAAAAAATATTATTGTAGGAAAAATGATTAAGTTTCATTTAATAAATAATTGCCAACTTTTATATGCCTTGGTAGCACCAGGGGCCTTATTTTTATTAGGATTTAATTCCCGAATTCGACATATAGCGGCATGTAGTATCTCCATCTCTGTTGCATTCTTTCCAACTCCTAGCATCTCGGAATAAGTTCTTTTCTTTAGGAATCTGAGAAAAAAAATATCACATATAATTAGAGATATATATAAATTAGCCGCACAAAATTTGAATTTAATTTAATCACTTTTTCACATATTCTGCTTGCTCCGTCGTAAATAGAGGCGTAGCTTGACTTCCTCCTGCCGGATTTTCTGTGGATTATTAAAGTTTTGTAAATTTATTATATACAAGACGGAATTCTGTTTTGTCTTATTCGAATTATATAAAAATCAATCTCGAACATAAAAATCTATTACAAATTTTTCAAGGGTATGTTTAAAGATGATAAAAATTAAAAAATAGTTAGCAATATTTTTACAAACCTTTGTCATCACTAGTTGATGCTTTCGAGGAATCCATGATTTTTTAAAAAACTTTCAATCGTTGAATTCTCTGGCAGAGGGGAGAAAATATTGGAAAATATGAGCTCACTGCTTTTGCTGCTTCTGGTCTGGCGAATTTTTTAATTGCCGATAATTCTATGATCACAAGCTCAAAATCCTCAAAACAACTGAAAACAAGAAGGCTGTTTTCAATTTTTTTTTATAAATAACATGAAGTTTGCTGCGTACTATATGTATCGTCACTTTGTGTTACTATGGTTACTATCACTATCATACTTCTCTCACCAAACATATTATACATATATAAATAGAATACATATACATACATTATATAAAATATAATAGTAATTATGGTCCGCGCGGTCCGCGCGTTCTGCGCGCGATTAATTTATCGTTTTTGCACACCTTTTGCTAGAAAAAATAATTAAAAATTTTTAATTCTTGAAATATAAAATCTTGTGATTCATTATCTAATTTCAGGAATTCCCATAAGTTTCATAAAATTACTTAAAATGGCTTTATTATCCTTCAAAATTTGGTGAAATTCCTTTAAATTTCGTAAATTCACTTGATATTCCTTAAAATTACTCAAAGCCCCATGAAATATGATTAGATCTCTTAAAATTCCTGACAATCCAATAAAATCTTGTAAAATCCCTTGAAAGTCCTTAAAATAGTTTAATATCTCATTAAATATCGTAAAATATCTTACAAGTAATAAAAATTCTATGAAATTCCGTAAAATCTCTTGAATCTCTTAAAAAATTTTTAAAATTACTTAATATCCCATAAAATATTTTAAATGCATTTAAGATCCTTTAAAATCTGGTGTATTTCCTTTAAATTACGTAAAATCACTTAATACTCCTTGATATTCCTTGATGTTCCATAAAATTCCTTAAAATTCCACAACCTATCGTTATAACCCTTCAAATTACTTAAAATCCTATGAAATCTTATGAAATTCCTTTAAATTTCGCAAAATAAATTGGCATTTCTTAAAATTATTTAAAATCACTCAAAATCTCATGAAGTCTTATTATATCTCTTAAAATTACTCAACATTCAATGAAATATCGATAAATTCTTTAAAATTCTTGAAAATCCAATATAATCTCACCAAATCCTTTAAAATTTCTAGAAATAAATGTCCTTAAAATTACTTAATATCTCATAAAATACCTTAGTGGCACTTAAAATTACGTAGAATGTTCCAAAATATCATCAAATTCCATAAAAATACTTAAAATCCTTGAAAATTAAAATCTTAAAATAACTTAATTAATATCCTATGAAATATCGTTAAATTTCCGAAAATTATTAAAAATTTTTCACAATTTCGTAAAATCCTTTAAAATGTAAATACTTTTAAATACCGTGAAATCACTTAATATTTCAAAAATCTTAATAAATTTAGTAAAACCCTTTTAAATTCCTTAACATTATTCAAGATTCTATGAAATCTCATTAATTCCCAAAATTTCGTAAAATACCTAAAAATCTTTTAAAATTTTTTCAAATTACTTAAAATTCCACAAAATGTATAGTCAAATCCCTTAAAATTATATGAAATTTCATGAAATCTCTTAAGATTCCTAACAATCTAATGAAATCTCGTAAAATCCCTTGAAAGTCCGTAAAATAATTTAATATCCCGTAAAATATCTTACAAGTATTTAAAATTCCATGAAATTTCATAAAATCCCTTGAATCCCTTAACAGTCTTTAAAATTACTTAATATCCCGTACAATATCTTAAAATCCCTTTAACATCCTTCAAAATGTGCTAAAGTTCCTTTAAATTTCGTAAAATCATTTAATACTTCTTGATATTCCTCGATGTCTTGTGAATCATTATCTAATTTCAGGAATCTCTAAAAGTTTCATAAAATTCCTTAAAATGGCTTTATTATCCTTCAAAATTTGGTGAAATTCCTTTAAATTTCGTAAATTCACTTAATATTCCTTAAAATTACTCAAAGTCCCATGAAATCTGATTAAATCTCTTAAAATTCTTGAAAATCCACTGAAATTTCGTAAAATCGAATGAATTCCTTAAAAGTCCTTAAAATTACAAAATATCCCATAAAATATACTAAAATCCCTTAAAATTATTTAAAATACCACAAAATGTCATGAAATAATCTCTTAAAATTCCTGACAATCCAATGAAATCTAGTAAAAACCCTTGAAAGTCCTCAAAATAAGTGATTATCTCGTAAACTATCTTACAAGTACACTCGAAGCTCATGATAGCGGTCAGTTCGGTTGGTCGGCCGCTAACGCGGGCGTTAAATAGTCAGGGACGTATGTACCAGTGTTCCCAACGCGGGTTCCACGAGAATGTGCATGCGTCGCGTATGGCGCACCTTGTTGATGCGGCATTGCTGAGTTCGTGACGTCACCCTTCCCGCCCCACGGATCCCCTTACCAACTATATATATTACCGCCAATTCTACGAACCGCTACCACGAATGTCGCTACCATGAGCTTCGAGTGTATTTAAAATTCCATGAAATCCCGTAAAATCCCTTAAAAGTCTTTAAAATTACTTAATACACCATACAAAATCTTAAAATGCCTTTAACACCCTTCAAAATTTGGTGAAATTCAGTAAAATTCCACAAACCTATCGTTAAACCCGTAAAATGTTAAAATTACTTAAAATACTATGAAATTTTATGAAATTCCGTTAAATATCGCAAAATCAATTGATATTTCTTTAAATTACTTAAAATTACTTAAAATACCGGTCGGTATTTTTATAGTACAAAACATTCCATTAATATTTCAAGAATATTCCAATGGAATGTTTGGAATCTTGCAGAAAATGTTCCAGGAAGTTTCCCGCAAATACGTAAATGTCCGCGAATCAGAGAATATTCCAAAAACACATTCATGGAATATTCTCTGGGAAAATTTAAGCAATGTTTATTAAAAATTTTCTCGAAACATGTGCTAAAAATAGTTACGAAATATTACGTTGGAATATTTTTTGCACGATGTTTTGTAAAAATTTAAAAATATTCTCCGCGAATATTTCTTTTAAATTTTATTATCGAGTATTCAGTATGTACTGATTATAATAACTGTTATCTAATTGTAAGTACTTGTTAAACACACAGTACATGCGATAATAAACAATAAGCTATTTTAAGATATTTTAAGTATTACGATAATAAACTTTAAAAGAAATATTCGCGAAGAATATTTTTAAATTTTTACAAAACATACTGAAAAAAATATTCCAACGTAATATTTCGTAACTATTTTTAGCACATGTTCCGAGAAAATTTTTAATAAACATTGCTTAAATGTTCCCAGGGAATATTCCATGAATGTGTTTTTGGAATATTCTTCATTTTAATCAACGAAAATTATAGATAAATCTTTTTTCGCTCTGTAGTAAAAATTTATTCTTAAAATTTTTACAAGCTTCTTAAAATTCTTGAAAACCTCTTGAAATTCCATAAAATTCTACAAAATCCTGAGTAGAAATTTTGCTGTGGCCCCGATCGGGCCCAGATCAGGGGATTTCAGACCGGGGATGAAAAACACGACCCGACCAGGCCCAGACCTGGTCAAACCTAGCCAGACCTAGCCGGAAATCCCTTAAAATTTATGATCATTTAATTAATTAATTAATTAATTATTTAATTTAATTACATTTTATCTTATAGAACCTTGTTCGTATCGTCAGGCTTAATATTTTTGTGTTTACTATTTATCTTTAATTATAATTCTTTTTCCAAAAAAAGGGTGTACACCAATGAAAACTATTTATGTCAAAATCGTGGGACCGACTTTAAAATTTATGCAAAACTATTTATTTGGCGTCCAAAAAATTTTTTAAATTAGATATTTGTACCTTCGGCATTCATAAACATAATACAATAGGCATTTTTTAGTTTTCTTTGGAAATAAATGGATAAAATAGTTTTATCCGCGCACAGATTGAGGTTGGGACAGTGTATAAACCGGAAAAGAGTGACTTTTGAGGTATTTTCTTATCAAATTAAATAAAATGAGAATAAAAATTAAAAAATTGTTTTCAGATTGTTGTTCACAATGATAATAAGTATTTATTAAATAAATTTAAAAAATAAAAAAAAGCTCATTATAAATTGTATAGTACTGGGTCCTCAAGTTTGCCCACAATCTTACAATCACCCATATATTTTACTTCAAGAAGACTTTTCTTGTCTTTGCTAATTTTGAAAAAAGTTTTAAGACCTTTTCAGAGGCAGATGGCGCTCTAAAAGATAATGTACTGGACGAGACGACAGATTCTATCAAGAAAAAAAAGTCCAGGCAGAATTACTCTCGTTGAAACGTTCGTTAAGCCTCGATACTTTAATTAAATCGAGAGCCCTGGAGTTACGCTTCCTTCCTCTAAAATTCCCAGCTGGATTATCCAGGCTGGTTTACTCAGAGCTTAATTGAAGAATAAGAAGAGCCTGTGCCGGCTTTCGAAGCTCGGCGAAATCGAAAGCCTCACACGCAACAGGAATTTTCTTGATCCACGTCAACTCTTAATTAAAAATTCGCTTTAGTTATTGGTTCACGTTCCCATAATAAGAGAAGAGAAATTTCATCTTTGAACATTTGACAAAATTATCTCAAAATGAGTCATTGTATAAAATATGTGAATGAGTGAAAAAAAGAAAACAAGAAAAAATAAGAATACAGAGAAAAGTTGTATATGAAATGAGGGTTCAAGGGCAATTTAGCTCTTCGACCTTTTTGTATCAGAGTCCATTTCTGTTATATGGAAACTATCATCTGGAATCGGTGGATCGAGAAAGATATCAAGAGATATCGAAATATTCAGATGGCTGGAGCTTACTAACGTGGAAAAGTTGAATTCTTGAATTGCAAGAGGGACAAAGTGTTGTGTCCTTCCTACTGCATACAGATTCCTCACAAGTGTTTTCCAATATTTAACTCATTTTAACTCGTTTATTAAAAATCCTATATTAAAAAAGTGGTGTCATGAAATGTCTCGAATATCTCGCATACATTGTTGTTGCAAACCTGATTGGCTTTTGAATAACTTGAAGTTGAAAGAAGAAAAACAAACTAATGGCGCAAAAAAAATTTCAGGATAGCCTTCGAAATACCTAAAAATTCGTTAAGATTTCTTAAAACTCCCAAAAACCTCTTGCAATCCCTTAAAAATCCACAAAAACCATTAAAGTCATAACACTCCCTAGGGATCACGTGACTTTGCAGCTGGTGGTCTGGTGGGAGGGCTTAAGGGTCTCTACGGGCTGCCACTTCGGGATCTGCGAACCAGAAGAACTGGGCTGCGAGGCCCAGGAACTCTGGGGAACAAAGAGGTTGGTAGTCTGTGGGATCTGAACAAAGGAGCGATCCTTCTGGAAGGAATTGGCCACACCTCTCAGAATATTGAGGGCGCGAGTCCTCTGGCCCCCAAACTAAGATGTGACCAACCATGTTGAGGGTTGAATGGCACCAGGGTTACCAAAATCCGCCCCTATCGCCGGCGAGGGGGAGCTGTCTTGCTCTCTAAATTCCTTGGAGTGAAAATTGGTGCAAATCTAGCTTTAAGACTGGAGTGAATGCTACATCCACTCCATTAGAGTGATTAAGTCACTCCATTGAACTCAGCAGCTTGACTCCATTCTGTTGGAGTGACTCTTTCACTCCAAAATGTAGTGACTTTTGTTCACACCAAATAAGAGTGAGAGAGTTTTGTCACTCCATCCGTTGCTGTCATGCAGCTCACTCCAAACTAGACAGACACGCTCACTCCAATGGAGTCGTCATCCACTTTTTTTGGAGCGACCAGCCACACCAATTGGAGTGACCAGTCACTCCAACTCATAGAGTCATTCGCTACTCTAACTTGGATGTCACGCTTCACTCTAAAGAGAGAAGCTCACTTCTGGCTAGAAGTTGGAGTGAGAATTCACTCCATTGGAGTGGGATCTCACTCCAAGAAATTTAGAGAGAGGACAGGAGCCTGCTCGCTGGTGATGGGGACGGGGGTGTCTCTAACGGTGGATTCGGGAAACCAGGCCGAATCCTGTATTATATTAGGACTCATCCATGTATGCGGGGCTCTGCATGGATGGAATACTGCTTCCCTAGCTGTTCGTGGGATTCGTATGGCCCAAAAAAACAAAAAATACAAAAAACATGAAGGCTCCAAAGCGGGGCCTTCAGAGGAGGGCCCTGGAACAGGGCCCTCAAACCAGGGGGGTTCTTGTGGGGGGCCCTTTCAGGAGGGCTCTGCTAAAGGGCTTTCAGTTGTTAAAAATCCGCTAGGAGGGGGCTCTTTAGAGGGCACCCTCCGGGTGGTTGATGAAGTGGGGCAGCGCCTCACGGACCTCTCCTTTAAGCGGAAGGGGCCGTGTGGTGCAGAGAAGAGGCGGCGCCAAAGGCAGCGGCTTCTTCTTGCCCAATCATCAGAAGGAAACCAAGGCACTCCAAAGGAGGCCTCGGTTTCGGGAGAGAAAGGGGATGCCCCGAGGTAGTCTTTTCAATGGCTAGTTCAGACATCCCATTTATACAGATTAATTTGCATCGTAGCAAAGGCGCCTCGGCGGTATTAACCAGGTGTATGGCTGGGATGCGTACAGGTATATCCCTAATCCAGGAACCCTGGTTACACAGGGAGAAGATTAGTGGATTAGGGGGTTGTGGCACGATTTTTAAGGGCCCTCCCGAGAATTCGCCAAGGGCGTGCATTGCCGTCCAAGGCATGGATGCCCTATTGGTGCCGAAGTTTTGCTCAAGAGACCTTGTGGTTATTAGGGCAAGGCTCAGGGGCAGTAAGGGAGAAAGGCTGGAGATTTATATAGCTTCGGCCTACTTCCCAGGGGATGCGGCAGCTGGACCTCCGCCGACGGAGGTGGAGGTTCTGGTGCAGCATTGTCAAAGTATGGGGATCCTGTTGCTCTTGGGGTGCGATGCTAACGCACACCATGTGGTGTGGGGAAGCACGGGCGTCAATGAGAGGGGCAAGGTTCTGTTGGAATATCTAGCAGGCACGGATCTGGAGATCTTAAATCGAGGTAATGTTCCCACCTTCCAGACCAAAAGCAGGAAGGAGGTTCTTGACGTGACGCTTTGTTCAGGGGGATTAGTAGATAAGGTGAGAGGTTGGAAAGTGTCTGATGAGGAGTCGCTCTCAGACCATAAATAGCTTATCTTTCGACTGGCCCTCAGGAAGCCGGAGGTACAGCTGAAGAGAAATCCCAGATATCCTAAATGGGAGGCCTTCAGAGAGGAACTCCGAGGTAGGCTTGGGGACTTTCCTACAAAATATGGGACGACTGATGAGCTGTAGCTGGCTGCAGATTCTCTGCAGAGAGCCCTAATCGCAGCGTTCGAGAACAATTGTCCAATTGTTGAGGTGGGCACTGGCCGAGGGGCACAATGGTGGAATAAACACCTTGAGGCCCTTCGGACAGGGGCTAGGAGACTGTACAATAGGGCTTTCAAAACCAAGTTGATCTCGGACTGGGACCGATATAGAGAGGCCCGGAAGGAATATAAGAACATGATCAACAAATACAAACGCGAGGGTTGGAGGGAGTTCTGTGAGGAAACGAACAACATTCCCAGGACGGCCCTCCTACATAAGATCCTTGCAAAAAATCCAGAGGCTCGCCTAGGGCCGATAAGGTTGGTCTGCTATTTATATTTATAAAATCCAATAAAAAAATTAAGGAACGCCTTGTATATACTATATATATATACACACATACTGCAGTTGGCTTCATTTAACTAAAATACACGAAGAGGGTTGAATTGGTATTAATCTTGTGAGTTTAATTCATCCCTGTGGACTCATTCGACATAGAGTGCAATATCAGAATTTCTAGTGTAACACATGGGAAATCAATTCACTAAAGAAAAGGAAATTTTAAACAGAAATAAATTACAAATAAATAAATAAATGAATGAGAAATTGAAAATTAGTTTCTATTTTGAATTGAGGAGAAACACCATTTTCATTATTGCAACTGGCAAAGCAGAACGTGGCAAGTGGTCGATACAGGGATCTCAGCGGTTTTGGTGAATTCGTAACGACGCTCCTCTGCATCCCGTGTATTTAGGAACCTGGCACGGGCAAGTGGTCTGAATTATGAGCAGTGGTCACTCGAGCCACGATTTACGATGTCCGAGTTGTTTGGCGAATACGTAATACAACCAGTGATTCAATGCGCTCCATATGCGTTAACGACTACTTATACACGAATCATGTGCTTAGCTTTCAGAAAAAGCTTACATCAAAATTAAAAAAAAAGACAGTTTACATTAATACTCTGAAATTATTTATTAATAAGAACCAAATGTGGAATTTTTCAAAATGGCAAATGGTGGTTTTTATGAAAACCACCTTGAGGATATGGTTTGCAGAGGTTTTCATCAAGTTTTCATCATTGGTCGCATTGTGAGATGAGAGAAGAGGAAGGGCTTTGTAGGGTAAGATTTATTTGCCCCTTTGTCTTCAACCACTCGTAAAACCCCAGAGGCAATACCTGTTGAGAATTGTTCGCACCCCTGTCAACCCGGCAAGATGCTTACGCATCTCTTCTCCTTTTTTTGGTATTAATTATACTGTGGTTTCAGAAAAGATCAATATGAAAAAATTGTATGGTCATTAGTCTAAACTAATCACTCGTTTTGCCTTGTCTCCCCTGATGGAAGTAAAGAGATAGAAATCCCATCCGTTTCTATCTCCCTCTATCTCTAAAACAGAAAGGGATAACGATTGTTCATCTAGTCCCAGTGTGACGTCACTCGTCGATCAGTCTTAAGGAGTGGAAGTGGAAGGGGAATTGTGTGACGTGTACCCGCACCACGTCACACCTGGAAGTGGGGGCAGGGAACTGTACCAGTTGTTGTGTGCCAATATTGGGTAACCAAAGTTGGTGTAGTACTGACTTTACCATTGGATCAGTACTGTATCAGTGCTGCAGTACTGTAACAGTACTGCACCAGTACTGCACCAGTACTTGAATCCAGTACAGAAACAAACCTGGCTAATCAGTATTGAACAGCGTTATCACTCCAATACTTAGTCCGATCTGCGCCAGTTTGCAGTTTGGGTGTCTAAACGAGTTTAACGAGACTCAATAAGCAGGGATCCAAACAATCGACAGTTTTGGCGTCTTAACAGGATGTAGAGACGGGTTCTAGTGGGATCATAAGTAAGGATACATTTGCCAAGTGTAGTTTGGGTGTCTAAACGGGTCTACAGTGACCCAATCAGGGATAAAAAAAATCGTCAGTGTTGGCGTCATACCAGGGTCTGGACGGGTTCTAGTGGGACCATGCGTAAGGATATTTTTGCCAAGTACAGTCTGGATGTCTAAACAAGTCTACGGTGGCCCAATCAGGGATGAAAAAAATCGTCAGTGTTGGCGTTTTACCAGGGTCTAGACGAGTTCTAGTGGGACCATACCAGGTGTGTAAATATGAAACCGGAATTTTTGTATAAAAAATACACTTTTATTGTATAAAAATGATAAAGAATATTTTATTCAAAGTATGCTCCATCGCTAGCTATACATTTTTCCCACCTGTCTGGCAATTGGTGGATGCCACACCAAAAAAACTGTTGCTCTTTCGAGGCAAACCAGTCATCGAGCCACTTTCGTACATTTTCGTAAGAAGTGAAGCGCTGCTCAGCAAGTGCGTGTCCCATCGATGCAAATAGGTAGTAATCTGACGGAGCCATGTCTGGTGAGTAAGCCGCATGCGCAAGTATTTCCCAACTAAATGCCTCAATCATTTCCTTAACCAGTTTTGCTGTGTGTGATGGTGCATTATCATGAAGCAAAATCACTTTGTGTTGCCTTTTTTGATATTCTGGTCGTTTTTCACGCAAAGCCTGATTCAGATCGATCATTTGTTGTTGGTAGCGTTGAGTATTAACGGTTTCTCCAGGTTTTAGCAGCTCATAATATATGACACCCTTCTGATCCCACCAAACACAGAGCATTTTCTTCCGTCCAAAGCGATTTGGCCTTGCAGTCGATGTCGATGGTTCGCCTGGATTCATCCACGATTTACGACGCTTAGGATTCTCAAAATAGATCCATTTCTCATCGCCAGTCACAATTCGATGGAGAAATGACTTTCTTTTGAACCTGGTGAGCAGCATTTCGCAAGTGGTTTTTCGGTTTTCCTGCTGTCTTTCATTCAGTTCATGTGGAACCCATTTTCCCACCTTCTGGATCTTTCCCATGGCTTTCAAACGTATGGAGACGGCTTCTCGTGTCACATTTAATTGATCTGCGAGTTGTTCTTGCGTTTGAGCATCATCTTCATCCAACAATGCTTGCAATTCGCTGTCTTCAAACTTTTTTGGTGGTTTTCCACGTTCTTCGTTTCTTACGTCAAAATCGCCATTTTTAAATTTTTTAAACCACTCAAAGCACTGTGACTTACCAAGAGCATGCTCACCGTAAGCTTCGACAAGCATTCGATGCGATTCTGCAGCAGTTTTCTTTAAGTGGTAACAAAAAACCAATGATGTCCGCAAATCGTAATTTGTAGGCACAAAACTCGACATGTTTAACGCTATTACTAACTATACTATTGTATGAAACTTGTATTGTTGTGAGTCAAAAATCTTTGTCAGAGATGTGAACAACAAGATGGGGCCACTGTCGCGGTTTGTCGGTAACTACATAGACAGGTAGAGCCATCTATTGGCAAATTCCGGTTTCATATTTACACACCTGGTACGTAAGGATATTTTTGCCAAGTACAGTCTGGGTGTCTAAATGGGTCTACGGTGGCCCAATCAGGGATGAAAAAAATCGTCAGTGTTGGCGTCTTACCAGTGTCTAGACGAGTCCTAGTGGGACCATACGTTAGGATATTTTTGCCAAGAACAGTCTGGGTTTCTAAACGGGTCTGACATGGCCCAAGCAGGGATTCAAACAATCGACAGTGTTAGCGTCTTACAAGGGTTTAGGCGGGTTCTAATGAAGGAATACATAAAGATATTTTTACCAATTGCAGTCTGGATGTCTAAACGGATCTACGGTGGTCCAATCCGGGATTCAAAACATCGACAGTGAGCGTCTTACCAGGATCTAGACGAGTTCTAGTGGGACCATACGTAAGGATATTTTTGCCAAGTCCAGTTTGGGTGTCTAAACGGGTCTACGGTGTAATCAGTAAGTAACTTACTGTGAAGGCATATAAAGCCATTAAACAGATGATCGCACACTTCATTGTTGAATAATTCGCTCAATTTCTTCTTCGTCAAAAATTGAGATGCAAAAACTCAATCTCAAAGGGTAAGGAGTGTTCTTTTTATACTGAAATGCTTATCTTAAAATACATTTCTTTATACACGAATCTACTGAGGGTGACGCAGGTGCTTGCAATGGCTTATCTAGTCGAAATAAACGGTACAAGAATATAATAAGAATAATAATAATTGATAGTCCAATAGGTGAAATTGCTTAAAGTAATAAAAATTTGTATGTCTTATTATTGTTCAAATGTATAAATTAATCACGATATGTTACTGTTTAACTAAATTTCATAATAGCAACATAATCACCATAACAATGAACTCGATTCATAATCCTTCAAATTATTTATTGCTCTCAATACAATCACAATTGTATTTTACAGATTATCAGTTATTAATGCAAGCTTTAACTTCAGCGCATACGTCAATGCAACTCTGAAGAGTAGATCCAATTGGTTTTACACCTTTTTGTAAATTAGAAATAGCTTTCTGAGAGCAAACATTCTTATCCTTTAAACAAATAAAAGAATAATATGAATATTTATATTAAAATTTCCAATATATATATATATATATATATATATATATATATAAAATTTATATTTACCTTTTGTTTTTTATCATCCATGCATGTTTTCTCATCTTCTTTGCTTAGGAAAATAACATGCTGGAGTGTGAACATAGCTATATCTTTGCAATCACCAAAATTTATTTTCTTTCCGCTTGCAGCCGCAGCACGTAACTAAGTGACAAAAAATTATGAATGTAAAAATTTTTAAATTTTGTATTAACTGTGGTATATAACTTCAGATATTATGCTTAAATACGTATTAACTTACATTAATGTCTCTTTCCATTATGAACGAGATAAATTTCACTTGCAACAAAAAATCGGAATGCAAATCCGCAAAAACTGTCTGTAAATATAAAAAAAATGTTAAAAATAAAAAAAAAGAATTTATTAATTATTAACATGTTAATAATAATAATGAATTAATTAAAGAAGTAATTAGATTAATTATTGATTATTAATTATTGCATATTGTTATAGAAATAATATAAAATATGAAAGTTATAATATTAATTTGTTATACTTATACATTAATTTAATATTTATTAATTACTTTAGAAAAATATTTGATTTCCCGTATTCGACAGTTGTTGAATGTTGTAGAACTAATATCGATACTGTTTAATATACTAATTTAAATTTTTTCTCAAGTACATAATAAAAATTAAATTAATGTATAATTATAACAAATTAATTTTATAGCATTCATATTTTATAATATTTCTATAATAGTATGTAATAATTAATAATTTTATTTTCCTTTTAGTTACAACGTATTCGACTTTTTTTTTTATTTTTTATTTTTTTGACTGGTTTTTTCTCATCGTTTTCTCAGCATCAAATTTATAATAGAATAAGGTAATAAACTTTTCACTGAATTTGGAATAGCTTTTCTTAAATGCTAAAAATATTAATTTTATTGTTTAAAAAAAAGAAATAAAAAAACTAAAACCTGATTGGGGCTAGACACGGTACCGATCGGGCGGCCGTATCTGGCCCCGGGTGGGCCGTGTGTTACATCAGCTATCGGGCCCAGATCTGGTATCCCGATCTGGGCCCGTTTGGCCATATCTGGGCCCGATCAGGGCCCTGACGAAATTTCTACACGGGAGATAATATTCTATTAAGAATAGGTCCCCGAGTAGAAATTTCCAAACCTGGCCCAGATCGGTGATGAAACGCCCGGCCCGATCCGGCCCCTATCGGGCCAGGTTTGGCCAGGTCTGGGCCTGGTCGGGCCGTGTGTTTCATCCCTGGTCTGAAATCCTCCGATCTGGACCCGATCGGGGCCACAGAAAAATTTCTACTCGGGTCTAATTAGGATTGTTAAATTTTTCGAAAATAATGCAATGAAATTTAGGATTCACAGCTACACTTTATGTTACATCTGTGATAGAAAAATAAAGCATATTTGAAAAATTGTTGTTGGTTTTAAATCCATTTCTATCAAGGTCTTTTGTTTTAAGTGTGCATCATTTTACGATTGTCATGTTCTGTTTTAAAGATTGGAAAGTCTTTAAGTTACAATTTTATAGCTGGAATAAAACTAGAAGTCATGATAGATTCACTAAAAAAACAAAATCATATCTAATATGATGTTTTGAAAAATTGTCCGGATGTATGTATGTGTGTGTGTATGTACGTCACGTTTTAACGATTCTGCGTATAGATAAATTGATGAAATTTGGCATATTTATTCCACTATCTATGTACCAAGTTAAATTTTTTTACAAGGGTTTACCAAAATATTTAATTTTAAAACTTATGTGTACTTTATTTATAATTTTCGTAAAATTTATTTTTCCACTATAACTTATTCTCAAATATTCAAATTTTAAAATTTGAATATGTAAGGAAAATGAAGACTCCTTGTGACGAGACTAATCGATTGACCTATTATATGATTAATGCATTTCATTGATACAAAATGTTAAAATAGAAAAAAAAGTCGAATACGCTTTAACTAAAAAATTAAACTAGCTGTCAAGTTGTATCAACTTTTGTGCTCATTCAATGAGCACTTTGCTTCCTGTAAGGAAATATGATTTGCTTCCTCACAGAGGAAGCATTAAGTATTTAATTTTCTTTAAATCAGCATTAAATTTTTATTATTTCAGAAGTTATATTGGAAAAACTCTTTTTCGAAAATTACAATAAAGCGTAACTTTCTTATTTTTGAATGAAATGGATTAATCTTATAAATCTTATAAATCTTATTAATCTCATTAATCTTCATCAATTCTGACATAATTAATGCAAAAAATGACTAAAATATCAAATACGGGTAAAAAATCAAGATTCGATGTCATATTTTTCATGGTATTCGACTAATAAAAAGGATTTTTTTACGTTTAAAATTTTATAATTGCCTTTGCACTTTTTTAAATTAAAATGTATATATTTACATATTATATGTAAGTAACTTACTGTGAAGGCATATAAAGCCATTAAACAGATGATCGCACACTTCATTGTTGAATAATTCGCTCAATTTCTTCTTCGTCAAAAATTGAGATGCAAAAACTCAATCTCAAAGGGTAAGGAGTGTTCTTTTTATACTGAAATGCTTATCTTAAAATATATTTCTTTATACACGAATCCAGTGAGGGTGACGCAAGTGCTTGCAGTGGCTTATCTAGTCTAAATATACGTTACAAGAATATAATAAGAATAATAATTGATAGTCCAATAGGTGAAATTGCTTAAAGTAATAAAAATTTTTATCTCTTATTATTGTTCAAATGTATAAATTAATCACGATATGTTACTGTTTAACTAAATTTCATAATATCAACAGAATCACCGTAACCCGTCCAGAGTAGAAATTTTGCTGTGGCCCCGATCGGGCCCAGATTGGGCTATCTGGTCCCGATCGGGTCCAGATCGGGGGATTTCAGACCGGGGATGAAACACACGGCCCGACCAGGCCCAGACCTGGTCAAACCTGGCCGGATCGGGTCCCGATCGGGCCAGGTATGGGCCTGGTCGGGCCGTGTGTTTCATCCCTGGTCTGGACCCGATCGGAGCCAGATTATCCAATCTGGGCCCGATCGGGGCCACAACAAAATTTCTACTCGGGAACAATGAACTCGATTAATAATCCTTCAAATTATTTATTGCTCTCAATACAATCTCAATTGTATTTTACAGATTATCAGTCATCAAAGCAAGTTTTAACTTTACCGCATCCTGGGTAGAAATTCCCAAACCTGGCCCAGACCGGTGATGGAACGCGGAACCTTACCGGGCCCATATCTGGCCCGATCGAGCCCAGACTTAGCACGATCAAACTAGGTCTGGGCCCGGTCGGGTTCCGCGTTCCATCACCGGTCTGAAATCATCCGATCTAGGCCCGACAGGGGCCACAGCAAAATTTCTACCCGGGTTCTTGATAGAATATTAATTCCCGTGTAGAAATTTCTCCAGGGCCCCGATCGGGCCCAGATCTGGCCAAATCGGGCCCAGATCGGGATGCCAGATCTGGGCCCGATAGCTGATGTAACACACGGCCCGCCCGAGGCCAGATACGGCCGCTCGATCAATTTTTTGCGAATAAATAGACTAAGAGATAGAAAGAGATAAACATTATCAGAAATAGAGATAGACTGAGGGATAGGAAGTGATAGATATTACCAGATATAGAGATAAACTGACTGAGAGATAAGAAGAGATAGATATCACCGGACACGGGGATCAATGGTGTATGGTGGATAGAAAGGGATAGCGTTTTGGGGATGCAAAATAGTCTCTTGGAAGAGCCCGGGTAGAAATTTTGCTATGGCCCCTGTCGGGCCCAGGGTATCGATTTCGTAACTTCGCTTCGCTATCACTTCGCTCTCACTTACGCCTCTCTTCAATTTTTTTTCTAAATCCACGATGGCTCCTTTTAATTTTGATATTTCAAAATATACCGATGACATTCGGAAACACGTGGCTAGACTTGTGGTTAGGTTCTGACTTATGAGAGTATAAAATATATTTGTGCAAAAGTATAAAGTACTATTAATAACGTACTATTAATTTTGTAAGAATTAATATTATTAAATTATTATTATTAAGGTCAATTTTCAAGGTAATTTGAAGGTGAAGAGATTTGTAAAATTTTACGAATCATAAATATCGCTAAATAAAAACTTAAAATAATTCAAAATCAACGAAATTTAAAAAGTCGAAAATATGTTTGTTTATCATTTTGAATTATAATATTATACACTGTATTATATTATAATTATAATCATATTATAATCATATTAATTATTATCATATTAAATTATTATTATAAACATAATGTCTTCTCCTTTCTTTTCTCCTCCAACTTTTCCTTCACCTTCTTCGCCTTCTTCTTTGCCTTTGTCTATTTCAGAAGGTTTTCGTAAAATTTTAAGGATATTAAAACGTTATAAAAAACTAATAAAAAATAAGAAAACAAATTTAATAGATATATATCACTACATAAAAAATGGTAAAGAGCCTAATTTCATAAATGTATTGTATAATATAATGTAATGTAATATAATATATAATATATATGTATGTATTATATAATATAATTATATTATATTATAATATAATATAATGTATATATAATACTATAATTCAGAATGATAAAAAAACACATTTTCGACTTTTTAAATTTCGTTGATTTTGAATTTTTTTAAGTTTTTATTTAGCGATATTTATGGTTCGTAAAATATTACAAACCTCTTCACCTTCAAATTAGCGCGAAAATTGACCTTAATAATAATAATTTAATAATATTAATAATTACAAAATTAATAGTACGTTATAGGTACTTTTGGACAAATATATTTTATACTCTCATAAGTCAGAACCTAACCACAAGTCTAGCCACGTATTTTCGAACGTCATCGGTATATTTTGAAACGTAAAAATTAAAAGACGCTGCCATGGATTTAGAAAAAAAATTGAAGGGAGGCGTAAGTGATAGCGAAGTGAGAGCGAAGCGAAGTTACGAAATCGATACCCAGATCGGATGATTTCAGTCTTCAGACCGGTGATGGAACGCGGAACCCGACCGGGCCCAGACCTGGCTCGATCGTGCTAGGTCTGGGCCCGGTCAGGTTCTGCGTTCCATCACCGGTCTGGGCCAGGTTTGGGAATTTCTACCCGGGAGATAGAAAAGTTCTATTTGTTTCTATCTCTTTCGTTGCATTAGGGCTTGTTGATGTTTTATCGAACTCTCGGCTGAAATACCGTTTCCTTTCTGAATAACCAAAATTCAATTGAGAATAGCTTACTCCATATTAATAAGAGGAAGACGAACGGATATAGGACTATTGCTGGAGAAGACCATAATGAGATTTTGGTGACCCGGCTTTATTGCGACGGATGGCACGATCAATGTACGAAGTCCGCCCGCACAAGTCTACCACTATATGTTTGTATGTAATTCACGAATATGCGCTGTTTCCTGGATTTGCATGGGCTTACTCAGGAGAACGCTAAACCGCTTATGGGAAGGTGAATAAGGCAGAATGAAAATACTCGGAAAATTATGATAATTCCGCGACTCTGTTTTTTCAAAAGAAATACGACAAATAGCCACATAAAGACTATAAAGCAAAGACTGTAGAGTGGAGAATATTCATATACATACATTTTTGAGCCTGATTATGTACTTCAAAGGAAAAAGATAAACCCTTAATGGACAAAAGGGAAAAAGGGAAAGGGAGAAAATCTCCTTTCGAATACATTTTCTGGAAAATCCTTTTCCCTTCATACAAAAGCTTTTTCATTCAACTGCAGTCAAAGCAATGTAAAATTAATTAGTACGGGAAAAAAATTAGAGTTGATTTTCGACGATTTGCAATCAGAATCCTATCCTATCTTAAAAAAGTGGTGTCACGAAGTGTCTCGAAAATATCGCATATATTGTTGTTGCAAACCTGATTGGCTTTTGAATGACTTGAAGTTGGAAGAAGAAAAACAAACAATGGCACAAAAAAATTTTGGAAATACTAAGTGATTTCGCGGTATTTCCAGGAATTTTATGAAATTTTAAACAATTTTGAGATTTAACGATATTTCATAGAATATCAAGTTATTTTAACGACTTAAGGGATTTCAAGGGATTTCATAAGATTTCATATGATTTTAAGTAATTTTATGGGATTGGATTATATTTTGGGAAATTATAAGTAATTTTAAGGACATTTATTTCCAGAAATTTTATAGGATTTGGTGAGATTATATTGGATTTTCAAGAATTTTAAAGAATTTAACGAAATTTCATGGAATTTTGAGTAATTTTAAGAGGTATAATGAAACTTAATGGAATTTTGAGTAATTTTAAGAAATATCAATTGATTTTTCGAAACTTAAAGGAATTTCATAAGATTTCATACGATTTTAAGTAATTTTAAACGTTATAACGATAGGTTGTGGAATTTTAAGGAATCTTATGAAACATATGGAGATTTCTGAAATGAAATAAAGAATTACAAGATTTTATATTTCAAGAATTATAAATTCTGTTATTTTTTCTACTAGCAAAAGGTGTACAGAAACGAGAAATTATTCGCGCGCGGATCATGCTTGCTAGTTATTTTGAAATACCCAGTAAACGAAAAAAAATTCAAAAGAATTGAAAGTAATATTTATGCCAGGACTTATCAATCCGTTTTGTGGAACTTTCCGGATTCATGAGAATTTTGTTTAGGTCGGAATTACGTCCAATCCTTATTTCAGGAATAGAAGAAATACCTCATTTTATCTGTATTAATTCTGTCATACTTTATTTTAAGGTTATGTTTGGTCAGATATTTTTTTTTATAGGTTATGTCTTTGAGCATTCTTTATTTGGAATTAAATAGAATTTATGCAAAAAAGAAATTAATTCTGTTGAATACGAATATGGATTCGAATATGCTCAATTCCAAAAATGGAATTATTAACAACATTCTCATGAATCCTAAAAGTTTCACAAAACGGATTTATAAGTTCTGGAAAAAATATTATTTTCAATTTTTATGAATCTTTTTTCGTTTAATGGGTAGTCATTCCATTATCCATCCATTCCATTATTTATCAATCATAATATTCTCTACGATTTGGTATTTAACTTCCATTGGAAGAAAAAATCTTAGAGTGATAATTTTAGGGAAGTAAGAGCTTCTTGCTAATTAAAAAAAGTTTCCACCACGCAAAGAAGCGAGTGCAAAACATCCCTGGAGATAGATATCAAGGTTCTATTCAAATTCACGCGAAATACAGAGCCAGAATGCTATTGCGGTCTATGTGGAGCTTTCAACGCGACAAGATCAGTTAATAAGGCTCTTTGTTTAATTTTGAGGTAAAAGGACTTTCTCCCACCATTCACTTCCCTTTTCCATCCTCCTCTCACTCAATCTCGTTTTCTCTTTCTCACTATATACTCGTTTCATTTTGCGAGAAATAACATCCCACGAATAGACTACCGCAGTCAGACCGCCAAGTCAGTCGGAATAGAATTTGTCGCTAGAGAGAATCCGTTATCGTGAAACAAAAAGGAAATTTTTCCTTTTCACTGTACGAACTCCTTTCAATATATCGCTTTTTCATAAATTTCTATGCCATTATCAGCAGCTTCGTCTGCAGCCGAACTTAAAAATTGTATTGATTATAATTTTCAAATTAAGTTGCAAAAGTCATTTTCGAGTGATTTAACGTGATTACAGTGATTACAAATCATTTGAATGTAATTTCAATGATTTAAAGCGACTGAAATTAATTTAACGTAATTACAAGTGAATGCGAGAGTTATCTAGTTCTCGGTTTCAGCTCTAATAAGCATCATAAAGTTAAGAACAGTTCTGGATCTGGAGAGCGTGAAAATTTTGCGACAGTTTCAGTATTATAAGGAATTAGTAATGTATCAAGAGCCAAAGAGAATACGAAAGCAGAAGCGTAAGGTTGAAAATAGGTTGAATATTATACACCTCGAGTTACGAAGTCTTATATCAATCACAAAAGTTTAAGTTCACTTATTTTAACATTTCCTGTATTTCCTATACAAACTTTAACCAAGGATCACTAACTTTTTTAAGGCACTGAAATATTCTACAATCTCGACCAATTTTCATCATTTTCATAATCATTTATGCAATAAAATTTTGCAACTCTGTCAGTTTAAAATCTGATTAGGACATTTGTCTTATTGAGGTACGCATCTATCTATAAGGAGCTTACGATTGTTGTTAAATGCGTTTCGAGTTCGTATTATTAAACCAAGTTTCATGAGAGCGGAGTTGCCTCCGGCCTAATGAAGTTGGAAACATAAGCGGATTTTCGTAATGCTGAAACTCATTCAGACTTTGGCAGTAGATTCTGTTTCAAATCGTAAAAGTTTCACGTTTATTGGATTTTTCCACCTCTACTCGGCTGTGAAATAAACATCTATACTCTTCTCGAAAACGTATTACTATTTATTTATTTATTTATTGAACACAACTGTAATCCCTACTGGAAGTAAAGAGATAAAAAACCTATCCCTTTCTATCTCCTTTTATCACTCGCTTATACCCTCTACCTCCTTCTATCTCCACTTCAATCCACATTCATGCTTATCTTTTGATTCTCCTCTTTTCTATTCCTTTTTATCTCTTGTCTATCTCAGCCTATCTCTTTCAATCTCTTTTTCAATCAACGTTCTCTCCTATCTCTTTCAATTCCCACTTCTCTATCTCTTTCTATCTTTGTATATATCTGTCTATCCTTTTATATCTCCATTTCAATCCACTTCCACGCCTATCTCTTTCAATCGCCACATCTATATTCTTTTCTATGTTTTGCCTATTCTAGTCTATCCCTTTCTGTCTCCTTGTCAATAGGAATTCGCTCTTATCTCTTTCAATCCCCACTTCATTATTCCTGTCTTCTATTTCCTTCTATCTCTAAGATAGAAAGGGATAACGATTGTTTATCCCTTTTTATCTCTCGCCTATTCCCTCTATCTCTTTCTATCACCAATTTAATCCACATTCACGCTTATCTCTTCGAATCCCCTCTTTTCTATTCTTTCTTATCTCTTGCCTATCTCCGTCTATCTCTTTCTATCTCCATCTCAATCCACATCAACGCCTATCCCTTTCAATCGCTGCTTCTATATCTCTTTCTATCTTTTGTCTATCCCCGTCTATCTCTTTCTATCTCTTTGTCAATAGCCGTTCTCTCCTATTTCTTTCAATCCCCACTTCTATATCTCTTTCTATCTCTGTATATACCTGTCTATCCCTTTCTATCTTCCTGTCAATTTTAATTCGCTTTCATCTCTTTTAATCTTCAGTTCTCCATCTCTTTCTATCTTCATTTTAATCCACATTCACGCTTATCTCTTTGAACGTCCTCTTTTCTAACCCTTTTTATCCCTTGTCTATCTTCGTCTATCCCTTTCTATGTCCATCTCAATCCACATCAACGCCTATCTCTTTCAAACCCCACTTCTCTATCTATTTCTATACTTGTATATATCTGTCTATCCTTTTCCATCTCCATTTCAATCCACATCCACGCCTATCTCTTTCAATCGCCACATCTATATTCCTTTCTATGCTTTGCCTATTCTAGTCTATCCCTTTCTGTCTCCTTGTCAATCTAAATTCGCTCTTATCTCTTTTCATCCCCACTTCTTTATTCCTGCCTTGGATCTCCTTCTATCTCTAAAATAGAAAGGGATAACGATTGCTTATATTTTCCTACCTCTCACCTATCCCCTCTATCTCTTTCTATCTCCATTTCAATCCACATTCACGCTTATCTCTTTGAATCTCCTCTTTTTTCTATTCCTTTCAATCTCTACTTCTCTATCTCTTTCTATCTTTTGTCCATCCCCGTCTACTTCTTTCTATCTCTTTGTCAATCACCGTTCTCTCCTATCTCTTTCAATCGCCACTTCTATATATCTTTCTATCTCTGTATATATCTGTCTATCCTTTTCTATCTCCATTTCAATTCACATCCACGCCTATCTCTTTCAATCCCCACTTCATTATTCCTGTCTTCTATTTCCTTCTATCTTTAAGATAGAAAGGGATAACGATTGTTTATCCCTTTCTATCTCTCGCCTATCCCCTCTATCTCTTTCTACCTCCAATTCAATGCACATTCACTCTTATCTCTTTGAATCTCCTCTTTTTTATCCCTTTCTATCTCTTGTTTATCTCCGCATATCCCTTTCTATCCCTTGTCTATCTCCGCCTATCTCTTTTTATCTTTACTTCAATCCACATCAATGCCTATGTCTTTCAATCTGCACTTCTCTATCTCTTTCTATCTCTGTATATACCTTTCTATCCCTTTCTATCTTCTTGTCAATTTTAATTCGCTTTTATCTCTTTTAATCTTCAGTTCTCTATCCCTTTCTATCTTCATTTAAATTCACATTCACGCTTATCTCTTTAAAGGTTCTCTTTTCAATCCCTTTCAGTCTTCTGTCGATCTCCGCTTATATCTTTCTATGTCTTGTCTATATCCGCCTATCTCTTTTTATCTCCATCATAATCCTCATCAACGCATATCTCTTTCAATCTCCACTTCTCTATCTCTTTCTATCTTTTGTCGACCCCCGTCTATCTCTTTCTATCTCTTTATCAATCACCGTTCTCTCCTATCTCTTTCAATCGCCACTTCTATATATCTTTCTATCTGTGTATACATCTGTCTATCCTTTTCTATCTCCATTTCAATCCACATCCATGCCTATCTTTTTCAATACCCACATCTATATTCCTTTCTATTTCTCGTCTATTCTAGTCTATCCCTTTCTGTCTCCTTGTCAATCTCAATTCACTCTTATCTCTTTTAATCCCCACTTCTTTATTCCTGCCTCTCTCTCTCCTATTATGACCTATATCTTCCTATCTTTTTGCCAATAAAAATTCGCTCCAACCTCTTTTAGTCCCACTTTTATTTCCCTTTCAATCTCTTCCTTATCTAAATACATCTATAAAAGATAGAGAAGAGCGGATTAAAAGATAAAGAAATGGAACCATATTGACGCAAGGAAATATTGAGTGGATAGAAGTAATTAGTTATTATTGCAATAGATAGGATAGACAAAAGATGGAAAAAGACAGAGAAGTGGAGATTGAAAGAGATAGGCTTTGATGTGTATTGAGATGGAGATAGAAAGAGATAGGCGTTTTTGTGTATTGAGATGGAGATTGAAAGAGATAGGCGTTGATGTATATTGAGGTGGAGATAGAAAGAGATATAGTAGGCGTTGATGTGTATTGAGATGGATATAAAAAGAGATAGGCGGAGATAGGCAAGAGATAAAAAAGGATAGAAAAGAGAAGATTCAAAGAGATAAGCGTTGAACAGTGATATTGGTTTTTACCGCATAATTCCTAAGTCCGTCACTAGGTCAATGGACTAAGTGTTGGACAGCAAACTCGATGCGCGCGGATTCCCGTTCCTATATATGCAAATTTTTCAGCGTTATATACATTAGAGGTATGATTAGAATAATATGTATGTACATAATATTGTAGTTATAAAAGTATTATGCTTCTTTAAAATATGAAGATTAATAAGTTAATAAAGGAGAGATAGCCTTGGGGATAGAAAGAGATACAAATTTCTAGCAAGGGTGATAGAATTAGGGATAGTAAGGAATACAATTTTTTTGCGAATAAATAGACTAAGAAATAGAAAGAGATAGACATTACCAGAAACAGAGATATGCTAAGGGATAGGAAGAGATAGATATTACCAGACACGGGGATACAACACTGAGAAAAATATTTTGTGCAACAAAATATGTTTTGTTGGCTGAAAAAAATTTTTGTTGGTTCAACAATACATTTTGTTGGTTTAACAAAACGTTTTCTTGACCCAAGAAAAATTTGGTTGAGCCAACAAAACAATTTTGTTGCACAAATACCAACAAAATTATTTTGTTGTCCGGACTAAACCTTTTTTTCAGTGAATGGTGGATAGAAAGGGATAGTGTTTTGGGGATGCAATATGGATACTTGGAAGAGATATAAAAGTTCTATCTTTTTCTATCTCTTTCTATCTCTTTACTTCTATTAGGGATATGTTGTAATATACACGGAAAAAAATAGTACTGGAAGAATTACCGAACTATTCCGATGTGGCGGATATGAGAAATATTTGGGAGATAACCTATAACTTTTCGGTAAAACAACTGAAACTATTCCAGAATAATTACCAAACTGAGATTCAGAGAGTCAGATTTCTGACTTTTTCATTCTCAGTTCGGTAATTCTTCTGGAATAGTTTCAGTTGTTTTACCGAAAAGTTATAGGTTATCTCCCGAATTTTTCTCATATCCGCCACATCGGAATAGTTCGGTAATTCTTCCAGTACTATTTTTTTCCGTGTACTGTTTTAATTTGTTCAGATAACAAGTGCAATTTTGATTACGCAAATTTCTTTAATTCAGCGTACATATAATGTTACACTTGGCCAAGTTTTCGATAGGCTTTAAGAACGCTTTGAAAAGTGAAGATGAGAAAGAAATTTTCTTAATGGGACCAAGTTTCCCTTGCAAGAAGAAGGGCGCACAAAAGCATCGCAGTTGAATTCGTAATGACGACATTTTGCCTGCAGTTGTACCTCGCGATTCCGAAGCTGGCCGGCATGATAGGATGTGCCGGGTGTACAGAATGCGCTCATCTTTATTAATACGCTAGGGCGTAGTTTTAAGTTCGCCGCTCTTCGTAGCTCGCCCAATATTTACGTTTCATTCTGCCCAAGACCTTAACCACCAGAGGTTCTCATCTGTTCTCATTATTCCTTAAAATTTTTTTTGAAATTCTTTCAAAATGCCCAGGATGATTTCAAAATGACAGGATTATGCTCGTATTTCTCCATAACTGGGAGGTGAAACTACTGAGGGCGGTGTGATCTGAACTGTGTTAAATTTGAAAGGGTCGTCGAAAATTGTACATCTGAAATAATGTTATAAACCCCTCGTTGGTGCTAGTTGTAAATAATCCATTGAGCTACCGCACGGTCGCATCTCGATTATATTATCCCCTGGATTCCCGGGAATTACATGACTATAACCAGGTAACGTCAACATTACAGGGATGCTGGGTTGATTAATATTAAACGGGAAATACAGCTAACGAGCAGGCTAACGGTACCACCACTGACTTCCCCCCAGGCCCCCTATACACTTTTCGATGACGAAGCATGCGATAATGATGATTTCCCGGCTACTCGATAATGATCACATTCCCTCAGTAATTATCGACAGATTCTTCATATTTGGTCGAATGTACCATGGGTATACTCTAAACGATCATTTATGAATTTTACATAAGAGTCAATTGCAGTTATTGCAATATGAATGCTTCATACGTTTTCCTATGAATAGATTTAATATAATGAGATGCACGTGATGCAAATTGCATATTTCAATATACATTTATTTATATTTATACACGGAAAAAATATGTCCTAGAAAAAGTGTAGAACTAAATTTGGGAATCTTGGACGGGTACCAAAATGTTGTAAAAATTGAAAACCTCCTTTTTTGAATATTTACGAGATATTTCAATACTAAGTGCAAGAAAGAAGTACATAAAGTTCTGGGATGTCTAGAAAATTTCGATAAGGCAAAAACAATTTGGATACTTTCAAATGTCTAGAACAGTCTGGAAAAAGTGAAGAGGCAGCGAATATAATTTCCAAGACAGTCTGAAGAAAATATGAAGGGTTCTATAGAAAAATAAAAAAAGCAATGCAGACACCAGATTTCTAGTCTTTTCTTTACAAGTTCACACAGTTAACACACGAGAAACGTATTCTTCACTTATCTAATACACACAAACCTAATTCTATAACCTAACTTAACACTACTATAGTAGTGTTATACATACAACACAATTACATATTACCACTTGTGAGAAACGTCATAGTGACCCAAGTGATATTTAATTTGTTTCAACATGTTCCTATCTTAAAAAAGTGGTGTTACGAAATGTCTCGAAAATCTCGCATACATTCTTGTTGCAAACCTGATTGGGTTTTGAATGACTTGAAGTTGAAAGAAGAAAAACAAACTAATGACGCAAAAAAATTTCAGGAAAACCTTCGAAATACATTAAAATTCGTTAAGATTTCTTAAAACTCCCAAAAACCTCTTGAAATCCCTTAAAAATTCACAGAAATGTTCTGAAATCCAAGTTAAAACTCGTAAAAAGATCTACAAATTCCTAAAAACTTCTTGGAATTTCTTAACAATTAAAATCTCTTAAAATCTTTAGAAATCTTATCAAATTCCAAGAAATCTTTAAAAATTCTACAAAATCTTTTAAAAATTGAAGAAATCCATAAAATTACCCGAAAAATTTTAAAATCCTTTAAACTCCATTAAATATTCTAAAACTCATAGAACTCTCTTGAAATCTTTTAAAATTCGTGAAAACTTCTTAAAATTCTTAGAATCTGTTTGAAATTCTTTAAATTATACGATAACATTTAAAGTCCCTTGACGTTCTTTAAAATCTATTAAAATTATTCGAAATCTCATTAAATTCCATGAAATCCTTAAATTCTATAAAATCTTCTAAAAATCAGAAAATCCCTTAAATAAATAATATAATAATTCGTCGTAAACTGAACTTGTCTTTTCACTTAAATTTTGAATAGTAAATACAAAACTAGTTTTCCTAGACTTTTATCGAAAATTACAAGACTCATTTGCATTTAGTATTGAAAAATTTGAAATCTTTTATTAAAAGTCATTCAATATCTCCAACATTTTGGTATCCGTCTAAAACTCTTGGACGAATTCTGCACTTTTTACAGGACTTATATCTCTATATTATAAAAAGATCTCGCCGCCGCCGCCGCTGTGTCAGGAATCTAAACCGCCCCTTCTACATCCAAAGGTCACGTGACCTTCCCGAAACCACGCCCCTTCTACATCCTAAGGTTACACGACCTTCCCGAAACCACGCCTCTTCTACATCCCAAGGTCCCGTGACCTTCTCGAAACCACGCCCCTTCTACATCCTCAAGTTATGAGACCTTCGTGAAACCACGCCCCTTTTACCCCCTTTACATCCCAAGATCATGTGAACTATCCGAAACCACGCCCCTTCTACATCCATGGGTCACGTGACCTTCCAGAAATTACGCCCCTTCTACATCCTCAAACCACATGACCTTCGTGAAATCACGCCCCTTTTACCCCCTTTACATCCAAAGGTCACGTGACCTATCCGAAACCACGCCCTTTTACATCCCAAGGTCACGTGACCTTCTCTAAACCACGCCTATTTTACATCC
Organism: Synergus itoensis; assembly: GCA_904066005.1. Lineage (NCBI taxonomy): Eukaryota > Metazoa > Arthropoda > Insecta > Hymenoptera > Cynipidae > Synergus > Synergus itoensis. The sequence goes on from CAJFCP010000201.1 coordinate 54,609, forward strand.
AAAGGTCACGTAACCTTCTCGAAACAAATAAACAAACAAATAAATATACAAACAAATAAACGAAAAAATAAACAAACAAACAAACAAATAAATAAATAAAGAAATAAATAAATAAATAATAAATACATTTTCACCTATTCTATACCATTACACCCGCGTCTATATTTCCAGAAAAGTTAAATTCTTAATTTAAATATAAAATATAAATTCAATGAAGTTAGCAAAAAATCAATAAATTAAATTAAAATATTCAGAATGGGGGGTAGGTGTGCGAAGCGCGCAGGGGGGCGAAGCCCCCTTGTTTTTTTTATATATATATATATAATCTAGTTTTAGTTTTTCTATTACATTTCGATCTTTCCGAAAAATGTTTACGCAAAACTGAAATAGCACTTTATCTCATCATGAATGCGTCACACATTTTTCCCTTGTCTGTTTTCATCGTCGCACGCGTCCAATCTCACGTTGTCAAATGCGCACGACAGATTTGCAATGCTTCGCAGAAAAAGCGCATGAAGATTGAAGGTAGAAAGGTGTGTGAGTATGGGGTAGGGAGAAATTCGATTTTCACGATCCCGCGAAAATTGAAATACAATCCTCGATGCAAGTCTCGCAAGGGACGTACGTCTTTCTTTTTCTCGTGGTTTCCCATAACCGCTCGCGACGAGATGTTTGCCTGCCAGAGCGTGCAGAAATGGAAACATGCCTTCCTCGAAATAAATGTGTATGATCAAAGGATCCATGCTCGGGGCATTCTACTACTTCTGTCAATTTCTCTTATCAGTTCCTTCTTTTTCTATTCTTTTTCTTTTTTTTTCTTTTTTTAATATTTCAGAGATGTGTGATATTAGGGTGGTTTAAAAAGACTTTTTTTTTCTAGAGAGTCTCGATCCCCCCAATTTGATTCGAAATCCGAAAAAAGAAATGTCCTACTTTTTTTTTTTATTTTGATTTTAACACGTGCCGGCTTTGAATTGAAGTTTCCCATGTAAATTGCATGGGGAAAATCACTTTTTTGAGTTTTTGGAATAATTTTTCAGGATTTAGGAAAATTACGGGAGATTACAGAGGCTTGTTGAAAACTATCCAACAAAGAATTTCATGTATTTCATTTATGGGTTTGGCACCCCTAACACATCCCCTCGATGCCTTGAAAACTACCCTTAAAACCAAAAATGTCACTTTTTGATAAAACCGACCTTCTGAGCGCTTTATTCTCGTTTTTTTACAAACATTATATATAATTTGTTTGGTATATATGTTTGGTTTAAATAAAGGATTTGTTTAATTTAAACAAATAATTTGTAAGGTATATTTTTTTTACTTTAAACAAAATATTTGTTTAACTTAAACAAAAAATACAATGCTTTTATGCCACTAAGGGTCACAAAAGTATTGGAATAGGGAATTTTCAAAATTTTTATAAAAGATGCATATATTTATAATTTATATATTGGAAAATTAACTGATATATTTTTGACCTACACGAATATTTTTCTTTCAACTTTAAACAACTTTTTATGAAAATTAATATTAATATTATTATTATTATTAATATTTTTATTATTATTTTAATATTTAATACATTTTCTGATTACATTTTTAAAAATAATGTTTAATAATTCTCGTTTTCAGAAAACTACTAATTTCATTCGTTATGTAGTATGTCTTATAAAAATGAAACTGTAGTATACATTTATTTCTTTTTTTTTCTGCAAAAAATTATTCCCTTATTTTTTTCAATTAATTAAGAGAAATATTGTTTAATTTAAACAAGAAATTTACTTAATTTAAACAAAACATTTACTTAAATTAAGTAAATTTCTTGTTTAAATTAAACAATATTTCTTTTAATTAATTGAAAGTGATAATTTGTTTGATTAAAACAAATTTTGTTTAATTTAAAAAAACTTTTTTCTGAGTGTAGCATCAAAAAAATTTTTTCCATACATTTTTGAATCACCTTAGTGTGATATCTGAAAACAATTCTCAAGCGTTAATTATTTCATTTCACGTTTTCTTAATGGGTTTCACTAACCGCTTCTTAGCTGCGAATAAATTTTGATTAAACTTTAGCGAAACTTAGTTCGCCAAGTGTTGGAGCACACTTGAGTATTTTAAATACCGCGTTCTTTTCTTCTCGGCGAGGAGAATAAATTGCAGAGCAGAAGAAACGCGAAGTGAAGAACGCTGTAAAAAGGGCAGGTTTCCGACTTTCGTAAAAGGTGAGACGATGATTACAAGGAGTAGAGTAAAAAGGTAGGTAGAGAATAATAAAATGCAGAGTAATCAAGCAAGGGCCCTCAAACCGACGTAAATGTACGAAAAGGCTGAGGGATGCGAGAAGAAAGTCCAGGGCATGTTCAAGCAAAATGTTACCGAGGCAGCTGTGAATACAGAAATAGACGTAAAACCTCCTAACTGAAAAATTGAAAAGTTTTCACTGCTAAAGTTCTAATTGTCTCCTTCCCGAGCGAATAAAAATTTTTTTTACGATTTTCAAAGAAACTTTCCAAGAAGGCCAACATAAAATAAAAGTTTAGAGATCAAGTAAATAAATTATTTCTAGCCTCTCGAATAATTAATTCAAAGATTCAGCAGTTCAGGCCATTAAAATAAAGGTGGAAAAGAAATATAAATTTTTATGAAGTCTTCTGAAGAGTACAATATTAATATTAATACTGAAAGACTTTAAGCAGAGAAAAGTCACTTTTTTTTTCTAAAGAAAAAAATATATATATATATATTGTTCCATAAACTGTGGGAAATCAGACAGTGAAAACTTTCTCACTGAAGGTAGCTAACAAGAAAAAAAAAATTTAAGAACTCGAGAAAATTCGAGATAATTTTTAAACTCAATCCATCCAGGATGAGGTAAGGTTCTCCTTTTTTTTCTACGAATAGAGGAATCATAAAAGATTGAAAAACAGTTTTCTTTTCTAGAGGGTCGTCTTTAGAAAGCTCTTGGGGTAGACTTTAAAGGAATAAAAACTTTCGTCCCGGGAAAAATGTTCATTTCTCGTCGACTTGAAAGAAGAGAGAATTTTTTAAGACGCGTGAATTTAAATGAAAATTGAATCTGTGATTTGAAGAGAGAATTTAATTTAAATATATTATCTGATTCAAAAACCTGGAGGTCTCTTCCTATCTTTATAATTCAATTCAATATATTTTGAAAAATACTTACAATTTAACATTTAATTTAATTAAAAATTAATTACGGGATCAGTTCATTTATAGTATCAAATGCTAAAGGGTCTCTCGAATCTGTGATCAAACCAATTACACAGGCACACAAAAAAAAAACAGTGGTCTGTACAAAGAAGACAGACTTTTTTATTTTAGCAATCGTCATACGAACTCTCAAGTTACTAACATAAATTAACCTTGAAATGACCTTTAGGATCATCATCAAAAAAATAGCAGATATCATATCTGAACGTAAAATTTTCCGTTCTTTCAGAATCTGCAGTCAAAAATTCACTTTTTTCACATTATACAAATTTGACCTTGAATTGACCTTGATGCAGAGATGATGGAATCAAACTGATTCCCGATTCGGATTAAGCGGCCCTCAAAATCATAGAAATGCTAGTCACCTTCTTTCAATCGATTTTTTTGACGATTTGACCTTCAAATACCCTTAAACTTGACGAGCTGGACCCAATCGGACCCTGGATTCGGAATCAGTGCGTCAAAATACATAAGAATATATAGGTCTCGTTCTTGGTACAGACCACTGTTTTTTTCTTTGTGTACCTCACTTGACCTTGAAATGTCCTTGAGGATCATCTTCAGAAAAATAGCGGATATCATATCTGAACGTAAAATTTTCCGTTCTTTCAGAATCTGTAGTCAAAAATTCACTTTTTTCACATTATGTAAATTTGACCTTGAATTGACCTTGATCTAGACATGATGTAAACAAATGAATTCCAGATTCAGATTCAGCGGCCCTCGAAACCATAGAAATGCTAGTCACCTTCATTCAATCGATTTTTTTGCCGATTTGACCTTTAAATGCCCTTGAACATGACGTGCTGGAGCCAATCGGATCCCGGATTCGGAATCAGCATAGGTCTCGTTCTTGATACAGACAAATTTTTTTTTTGTGTGCCTGTGTTATCAGAGTATCAAGCAGACTGGTAATTAATGGTTTTAACGATTGAATTAATTTCTGATTCGATAAATTATGATATCGAGATGATTGCTTGTCGATCTTGCTTCTGAACGTCAAAAGAAAGTACAGAAAACGAAGAAGGGAAGAGGAGGGGGAGGAGGGCAAAGGATGGCGAGATGTAAATCAATTTCGTAAGTAAAATAGATTTTCGTACTGATTCACTTAAAGGTTACAAGATGGAAGTAACCGGAAAAGATATTGTCTACAGACGAGATTCTCCGGAAGTGACGAAATGAAGTTAAGAGGAAACTAGAGAGAAGAGCTCTTTTCGAAATCATTACACAAATAAATGTCACGAAGGCAATTTAAAAAGTTCAGGATGACAAATGCAAAATGTAAGACTTTTTGAGACTTGCCCGTGCAGAAATTGTCACAATTAGCCTTATTTTAAATTAAAATAGGGTTCTGACGAGGCCCTGGTTGGCATTTCTATTTTCGATAAAAATATTTTAATATTATTGGGCATTTATGAGGTAATGATACAGTAGTAATATCTCATTAATACCAATTTGTATATTGTTGATAAACACGGAAAAATATATTTCTAGGAATTTTAAACAAGTTTTCATGAAAATTATTATTAAACTACATTTTATGATTATATTATTTTCATAATTTTTAATAACTAGAGATTTAAAGGGCTTTTAAAAAATTACAAGAGTTTTTAGTAATTTCAGTAAATTTCAAGAGGTTTAACAAATTTTAAAGAATACTAAAACATTTTTTATTGACAAATTACTTCAAAATTTTGAAACTTTTTTGAATGTTTTGAAATTCCTTAAAATCACTTGAAATCTTTAGAAATCCTTTGGCATGTTTTAATACCTCTGAAGTTTCTTGAAAATTCTTTAATTTTTTCATATTCTTTTAAAATCATTTGACAATTTTTAACTTCATTAAAAATCCCTTACAATATTTAAAAATATTTTTAAGTAATTGAAAATCCTGAAAGTATTATGATTTTTTTTCGGGATTTCTCAAAAACTTTTTAAAATCACTTGAAATCTCTTGAAATCGCTTTAAACTCCCGAGTAGAAACTTTTGCTGTGGCCCCGATCGGGTCCAGATCGGGGGTTTTCAGACCGGGGATGAAACATACGACCCGACCAGGCCCACATCCGGGCCTGGTCGGGCAGATAGGGGCCCGATCGGGCCGAGCGTTTCATCACCGGTCTCGACCAGGTTTGAAAATTTCTACACGGGCTAGGGCATTTGTGGGTAAACTGACAAGGCCTTGGCCAGTTTTCCTTAAGTAAGGCAATATTCTGCCAAAGCGTTACAAACCTTGTGTGGGCCTTGCCAGTTAACCTGGTTAGGGCCACGCCAGAAGTAGGGAAAACTGACCAGGACCCTATCAGAACCCCATAAAAATTTCTGCACAAGTGGAACTCAATCTATAAGGTCAATACCAATAATTTCAAAAAGACCAACTATATTTCATTAAAATTTAGAAAAGTAAAGCTGATGTGGAAAGAATGATTTTGAGCATTTCTTGAAGGGTAGATAGGCCCCAATCTTATATTTTAACCAAGTTTTAGTTGGGCCCTGATTCGAATAAAAGAACAAAGAAGTTCTAGTCAGGAACTGTTCGGGTCTTAGCCAGTATGGCCCATTTTACTGAAGTATTTCCAATTCTCACAAAAAAAAAATCATAATATTTATGATATAGATATTGAAAAACACAATTAAAAATAAAATTTTAAGAGTGAAAAGAAAAACTGTGCTATTACTATGTTTATAATAGTTCTATAATGCATAAAATACACCAACTTTACTTTTGACATTTAAGAATTTTTTATTCTTTATTAATTAGAATTTTGGTACTTTACAGATGGTAAATAACCAAAATATTATAATAGAAAGGGTCTAGACAGGGCCCTACCTAACTCTCGTTAGGGCCTGCTCAGAAATTCTAGCTAGAACCTGGCTAAAATCGCGTTACAGAACTAGTCAGGCCCTCTCCATTTTTCCCGAGCAGCGCCCGACTATAAATAGGGAAAACTACCCAGGGCCCTAATAAACCCCGATTGGAATTTCTACATGGGGTTTGGAAATTTCTACACGGGCTAGGGCATTTTTTGGGTAAACTGACAAGGCCTTGGCCAGTTTTCCTTAAGTAAGGCAATATTCTGCCAAAGCGTTACAATCCTTGTTTGGGCCTTGCCAGTTAACCTGGTTAGGGCCACGTCAGAAGTCAGAACCCCATAAAAATTTCTGCACAAGTGGGACTCAATCTATAAGGTCAATACCAATAATTTCAAAAAGACCAACTATATTTCATTAAAATTTAGAAAAGTAAAGCTGATGTGGAAGAATGATTTTGTGCATTTTTTGAAGGGAAGAAAGCGTAGCAGAGTGATGCGATTAAAGGTGCTCGCCTGGAGGTAGACTAAGTTAATTCAAAGTTACAAGTTTCGCAAATTCCTCGTCAGAACCCCTTCTTCGAAACAGTATGCGTTTAGAGTTGCAGTGTGTATAGAGTAAATACGAGTAATAGGGAAGCACAGGTTAACCAGGAACCAATTGCCGTTTAACTGAGTCGGATCACTGGGTGCTCCGGAGGTAGCTGACGATATTCCGCAACTGTCTTCGATACGAGTCATTGAATTGACATCTCTTGTGTAGCAGAGCCGAGTTACACACGAGGGAATCTGCTGAAGCATTTGCATGTTTGATTACCGTGGTCAATGGCTTGTCAGCAGGATAATTTACACGAGAATTGATCGAGATCGACTCCTTCGTTCAACCCAATCCATCATTCTACCAAACCAACCAAAAATTCACCTACATTTGTAATTCTATGATGAGAATTTAAAATGTTTGCAATATGGTTTTTCAATACAGAAAAGGCGATAGTACAAAAGTTGCTGATGAAAGTTTTTTTTTTTTTTCCTTTTTCGAAAAGCCAGTATCCACTTAATCCCTTGAAACGAGTCAATTTCGTCGTGCCACCGAAGCAGGAAAGCCTTCGATACGACACAATGCGAGAGTAAACCCATCGATTCGATACGAGATATTGAAGTACTCTGTACTCTCGATTGTTTAGATATAAAACATTGATAAGAATAGTTATATGACCCATTCGCGTTTTTCGTTTTTCTGAATTTTAAGAAAAAATGGTGAACCAACAAGCGCGCTCAGCGCGCGATTATTTTGTATTCCTTCTTACAACTTCAAGTCATTCAAAGCCCAATCAGATTTGCAATAATATCCGTGTGGAAAAATTTTCTGGCAATCTGATGTCAGATTTTGACGATTTTCAAATAGTTTTCACTAAATTCAAAAGAATTTTAGAATTTCTAAATGATTTTGTAGAATTTTAAGGGATTTCAGGATATTTCGTCGAATTTTAAAAGAATTCATGTAATATTAAGAGATTTTTTAAGTAATTTTAATGTATTTTGAATGTTGGAAAATTTGGAGGAATTTTAAGATATTTCAACGAATTTTAAGGGATTTGGAAGGTTTTGTGTGATTTCAAACAGTTTCTAGGGTTTTAAGGAAATTAAAAATTTTTCGTTGAATTTCGAGGAATTTTTTTAGAGATTTTAACGTATCTTAAGGAATTTGACGATTTTAAAATGATTTTAAGAGAATTCAAGGGATTTTTATGATTTATAAAAGACTTTGTGAAATATTAAAGGATTGCATGGAATTTGATGAGATTTCTAATAATTTTAATGAATTTTAAAAGATATAAAGGGAATATTATCGTAGAATTTTAAGCAATTTCCAAAATTTTCTACGAATTTTAAGAGATATTCAGGAATTTTATCAAATTTCAGGAGATTTTTTTAACTTTTAAAATGTATGGATTTTGAAGGATTTTAAAGTTTGCCGGGTAATTTGATTAAAGGATTTCAAAAGATTTTAATGAATCAAAAGATTTCGTAGAATTTAAAAGAATTTTGAAAGTTATCGTCAAATTTTTAAGGATTTCAAGAGGTTTTTCTGATTTTTAAAAAATCCCATGTAGAAATTTCCAAACCTGGCCCAGATCGGTGATGAAACGCCCGGCCCGATCGGGCCCCGATCCAGCCAGGTCTGGGCCTGGTCGGGCCGTGTGTTTCATCCCCGGTCTGAAATCCCCCGATCGGGGCCACAACAAAATTTCTACTCGGGAATTTTAACGAATTTCTAGATGTTTCTAAGAATATTTAAAGAAATTTAAACGAATATTGAAGGATTTCTAATAATTTTAATAGATTTTAAAGATTTTAAGAATTTTAAAATATTTTATGGGGTTTAAAGGATTTTGAAGTCCGTCAGGTAATTTTATTGAAGAATTTCAAAAGATTTTTATGAATCTAAAGATTTCGTAAAATTTAAAAGGATTTTTAAAATAATCGTCAAATTTTTAGGTATTTCAAGACGTTTTTCTGATTTTTAAAAGATTTTGTGGATTTTTAAGGATTTCATGAAATCTTAAGGGATTTGAAGGCATTTTCATAGAATTTAAGAGTTTTTGATGAGTTTTATTAAAAATTTTTGAAATTTTAAAGGTTTTCATGGTATTTTATGAGATTTCAAATAATTTTAAGGAATTTCAAGTTATTTTGCTGATTTTTAAAAAATTTTGCATAATTTTTAAGGATTTCGTGGAATTTTTTGAGAATTTCTAAGAATTTTGAGATATTTTCACAAATTTTAACGAATTTCAAGAGGTTTCTAAGAATATTTTAAGAGATTTTAACGAATTTTGAAGAATTTTGAAATTTTTTGTAAAGTTTTAAGAGACCAGCAAATCAAAATGTGCGCTATTATTTTGTTTTCCTTGTTACAATTTCAAGTCATTCAAAAGCTAATCAGATTTGCAACAACAATGTATTCGAGATTTTCAAGACATTTTGTGACACCACTTTTTTAAGATAGGATTACTTTCTTCTACTAACTGGAGAGTTTTTAGAAAATTCAATTTTGCAACAAAGAGATACCTCTTTTGCGGAAGAACCCGTGCAGAAATTTATACATGAGCCTGACAAGGGTCTGGCCAGTTTTCCATACTTCTGATGTGGCCCTAACCGGATAAACTGGCAAGGCCCACACAAGGCTTGTAACGCTTTGGCAGACTATTGCCCTACTAAGGGAAAACTAGCCAGGGCCTTGTCAGTTTACCTAAGAAATGCCCTAGTTAAATAAAAATTACTTTTCTGAATATTTAGAAACTTTGATAACGATTTTGATTTTTTTTTGTTTCTCAATCTTTTTGACATCTCAAGTTCTTTTTCTGATCTACTGATATAACGACAACAAAAAGAAACTCAAGATTCAAGAATACAGTGTCTACGTGAGTAATGTCGCATTTTCTCTTATCAAGATTCCTCAAGATCTTTCTGCGAAATGTGGCGATGTCTCAAGTGCCTTGCCAAACTCTTGCAAATATTTGAGAAACTCTTGCGCACGTGCGCGCTTATCACTTCGTCATAATAATTGAAAAACATACTTTTAGAACTTGCACTATGATTTTTTTTTAAAATAAATTTGAATTTCAGTTAATAAAGAGTTAAAAATTACGTGATGCTTATTTTGTGCTGCATTACGTCTGGCCATGCGACGACTTTTCTACTTAAGAGGAATTGGGCTAAAGTTTCAGACGTTTTTTCCGACGAATTTTTTTCAATATTTTAACTTTATAATGTCTTAAAAACAAAAACCATTTTTTTTACTTAACTAATGGCGTTTTAGAGTTTTAAAAAATTGAAAACCTCCGCAATCAACAATTTTGCAACAAAGAGATACCTCTTTTGCGGAAGAATTATTTTTTGTTAAAAACTTGTTTCTTACGGCAGATTGAAATGTAGATCTAAATTAAAATCCTGTAAATTTTCTGAAATTCCTTAAAATCTCTTAAAAATTCTTAAAATTTTGGATTTTTTTTTAATCTCTTGAAATCCATTAAATTTTTTTAAATCCCTTAAAATCCCTCCGAAATTTCTTGAAATCTTGTGAAAATCCTGAAACTCTTTTGAAACCTATTTCTCACCTATTTTTATTTAAAAAATTACTTTTTTAATGATAATAGACAATAGATACTGTGTTTTTTAATTTTAATTAACAGAAAGGTTTCTGTACCTTGGTTTCTATTTTTTGGACATTAAAAGGAAAAAAATCGAAAAAAAATTCGTCAGAATAGACGTCTGAAACTTTAGTCCAATTTAAGGGGATGTTACCATTCATGACGATGAAAAATGCATGAAGTACGGGAATTTTTTTTATATGAAATAAATGCTTTTGAAAGTGTGTTTTATTGTATTTTATTCTTCTATCAATGGAGAGTAATTTTCGATTTTATATATAAAAAAAAATCCATGATGGCTTAAACTCCCTTCAAACAAAGCTATGCACGAAGTGTTTTTTACCGTTTATTCTTTTGCTTCAACAAACGAACAAAATATTTCTAAATCAATTTTTGACAAAAATCACTTCCTGACGGCTCCACAAATTCAATTTACTTTCAATTTCGCGAAGGTTCCTGCGAATCGATTCATCCGTTGAAGCTGTAGAACGTCTCGCGTGCTGCAAAATTTTTTATCGCGAAAAACGCATTTGAAGGGTGTCGCAGCAAAATCATGTAATAAGAACTTATTTTGCCGGCGGACAGTTCCATTCAACAGGTAGTAAATTCTAAAATAATTTAGATGCGAAAATATTCTTTCCCACGTGTTCTAAACACTTTAAGGATGCAAATTATGTGAACAAAAAAATAAAATAAAATTTTTCATCGTCATGAACGGAAGCCTCTCTTTAAAGGTGAAATGAAGCTTCAGCATATAAAGGAAGTTCGTTAGGTTAACAATGGGTCCAAGCTACAATATGCAATGTATGTATATTGCAATATAGTAGTTACGATAGGCTATGTTACATAATCTGACACGCCAGATGCAGTTCCGTCCACTGCTAGGTTCTATTAAATTACCCGTCAGCAAGGAGATAATGACGGCCACGTAATGAGATTATGTCGTCGAATCTTCGTTATTATACCCTACGGAAGACAAGCTTTCCCTTACGGACAGTTTCACGATATCTATTAAATTACGTTGATAACGCTGAACAGTTTCTCGATCAATCGCTGACCATGTAATGAGAATATCTTAGAAGATCAACATCCTCTCTTAATACTAAAACAACGCTTTGAAATACAGTACACTCGAACCCCTCAAATTTCACGAAATCCAAACCGGAGACCCCCTCGAATTTCGCCAAATTCCTTTTTCTCTATAGTCACATTAATTGCGCATGCGTCATATCAATTGCCAATAGCAACCAATCAGATGCGCAGCGCCATGGCATGCGCAGTGGTATCACGTGCATACTGAGAATGAGAAACAACTGAGAAACCTGTCGGTGAAAATCGAGGGAGGATTGCGGTGAAATTTGAGGGGTTGTGAAATTTGCGATGGTGAAATTCGAGGGGTTCGAGTGTAATGAATTTATATCTTAGGAGATAGCAAAATGTATCTTTGCACATTACTTTGGTGGTACGGCCCTGCTGGAAGTAAAGAGATAGAAAGAGATGGAACTTTTCTATCGCTTCCCAGTATCTATTTTGCATCCCCAAAACGCAATCCCTTTCTATCCACCAATCCACCATTGTATCCCCGTGTCCAGTGATATCTATCTCTTCCTATCTCTCAATCTATCCCTGTGTCTGGTAATGCCTATCTCTTCCTATCCCTCAGTCTATCTCTATTTCTGATAATCTCTATTTCTTTCTCTCTCAGTATATTTATTCTCAGAAAAACTTTATTCCTTTCTATCCCTAATTCTATCTCACTTGCTAGAAATTTGTATCTCTTTCTATGCCCAAAACTATCTCTTCCTTGTTAACTTACACTACAACCTTAAAGTAGTCCTGATTATTTGCTATGAGGACTACTTCACGAACGTCAGTTCCGAGAAATTTCGCTCGGCGAGCAGGGCCGGCGCATCCCATCTGAGCGCTTCTTTGGGCGCTACCAGTCAGAAAGAAAGATTGTAGAAATTACCGTAAGTGAGGCGGCCCTGTTGTTACCCCCACTTAGTTCCTCAGTCGCTCGATCTTAGAGTAGGTGCGCACGGGACGGGAGGGATCAGGACTACGACTACTTCGCGAAGGACTACTTCAAGGCTGTAGTGTATTAATTTTCATATTTTAAAAATGCATAATAATTTTATGATTACAATACTTTCTATCCCTTTTTATATCTTGTCTATCCCCTCCTATCTCTTTCTATCTCTATCTCAATACACATCAACGCCTATCTCTTTATATCTCCATCTCAATACACAACAACGCCTATTTCTTTCTATCTCCATCTCCAGACACATCAACGCCTATCTCTTTCTATCTCTTTCTATTTCCACTTCTCTGTCTTTTTCTATCTTTTGACAATTCTATCTATTTCAATGTCAGCTACTTCTATTCACTCAATATTTTCTTGCGTCAATATGGTTGTGACCAACACATAGCAGTAAATTTCGATTGAAAAGGAAATAGAAACAGATAGATGAGGATAGGGGAGAGATTGAAAGGGACAGAAAAGTGGGATTAAAAGAGATTGGAGTGAATTTTCATTGACAAGCAGATAGAAAGGTATAGGCGATAATAGGAGAGAGATAGAAAGTGATAGAGAAGTGGGGATTGAAAGAAATAGGCGTTGATGTGGATTGAGATGGAGATAGAAAGAGATAGACGGAGATAGACAAGAGATAAGAAGGGATAGGAAAGAGGAGATTCAAAGAGATAAGCGTGAATGTGGATTGAAATGGAGATAGAAAGGGATTGAGAACTGTAGATTAAAAGAGATAAAAGTGAATTAAAATTGAAAAGAAGATATAAAGGGATAGACAGGTATATACAGAGATAGAAAGAGATGGACAAGTGGGGATTGAAAGAGATAGGAGAGAACGGTGATTGACAAGGAGATAGAAAGAGATAGACGGGGATGGACAAAAGATCTAAAGAGATAGAGAAGTGGAGTTTGAAAGAGATAAGCGTTGGTGTGGATTGAGATGGAGATATAAAGAGATAGAAAGCGATAGAGAAGTGGAGGTTTGAGATGAAGTTAGAAAGAGATAGGCGGAGATAGACAAGAGATAAGAAGGGATAGGAAAGAGGAGATTCAAAGAGATAAGCGTGAATGTGAATTGAAATGGAGATTGAAAGGGATAGAGAACTGAAGATTAAAAGAGATAAAAGCGAATTAAGTTTAACAAGAAGATAGAAAGGGATAGAAAGGTATATACAGAGATAGAAAGAGATAGAGAAGTGTGGATTGAAAGAGATAGGAGAGAACGGCGATTGACAAGGTGGCAGAAAGAGATAGAGAAGTGGAGATTGAAAAAGATAGGCATTGATGTGGATTGAGATGGAGATAGAAAGAGATAGGCGGAGATAGACCAGAGTTAGAAAGGGATTGAAAAGAGGGGATTCAAAGAGATAAGCGTGAATGTGGATTGAAATTGAGATAGAAAGAAATAGAGGGGATAGGCGAGAGGTAGAAAGGAATAAACTATCCTTATCCCTTTCTATCTTAGAGATAGAAGGAGATAGAAAGAATAGCATTTCTATCTCTTTACTTCTAACAGAGAGTATTAAATTAAATTGAAACTCATCGAAGGAATTTTAATAAAAGCGAGGCGAAAATCTATTTTGAAATTCTCGAGATCTAAGATTAAAAGCGATCCTCGAGGTTGCAGGTGTTTATTTAGAGAAGAAGTCGATATAATGAAAGCGTTAAATTGGTGGCTCGGTATTTTAAAATGATAATTTGTGACAGTGAAAGTAAGGACAGAAAAAAAGTTTGTTTCAAAAATAGCGAGATCTGTTTATGAACAGAAATAATTATGTCTGAATCTGACAGAGAGATCTGAAACCGTCAGCGATTGCTTTATGACTAGTCGAGAACAACGGATTTCTGAAGTTATTCAGTGTCTGGGAAAGTGCCGGAAAGAGAGAGAGAGAAGGTTGTTTCGAAGAGCTCGAGCTAAACTCAATACGCCCGAGGCAGAAGTTGTTAGTCTCGTCTCGTCTCTCAAGTTTTGAATCTACAGTCTCACAACATTCAGCTTTAAACGGAGAAAGATCGATTCGAATTTCAATGTCGAGAAATTATAAAGCCTCTAAAGAATACTTTTCTGAATCTGACAAAGCGATAAAGAAACCGGCTCATAAAATGACAATTAGAACTGAAAAAGACTTTTTACACCTTTACTTAATTATTTTAACTTTGGGAGGAATAATTTTAGAATCCGACGTCGAAAGAATTATGTATCAGTCAAGAAAGAGACTTTGATCGATATCCGTTTTTCTCCCTGGCGTAATTAGCTTTTGCGGGAGAAGTTAATGAGCGAAGGCTTTAGTAGTGAAACGGTAGCAGAGTCTGGGGATTATTGTCTGCTGCGGTAATGCGAGCTTACGAGTCTCGGTTTACTATTCAATCGAGAAGCGCACCTCTTTCTTCGAAACTGAGGCTTTATGCCTGCAGCATTCTATTTTGTTAGTAAAATTTTCCAACCGAGAAACTCTTTCGCTTAATGAATATCGAGGAGCTTTTATGCTATCAGTAAAAAAAAGCAAATTAATAAAATAAATAAAGGAAATTTAATATAATTTGCTTCTCAAATGCATGTTGATTCAAGGGAGTTGATAAAAATGATTCTACATTACCAGAAATGTATAAAAATAAATAAGAAGAGTTTTTAAACGTTTGATAATATTTTTCATCTCTTGCACCGCAAATTTCTCTCGGGAAACTCGTGTGTGGAAATTCTCCCGTGAGGGAAGAGACCTTCATTCTAATGGACTACGAGACACTTAACGGAAGTAATATTTACCTCACCGTGTAAAGTACCTAGGACGACAATAACGTTTGGCGAAGTTAAATTAAAAGCTTCCCCCCCCCCAAGTGCTAGGGTATGCATCTTTATAATTTCCTTACGAGGGACACCACCTTTCCAGAGTTTGCTTGGTAAGGTATCTTAAGTAAAGGTTCTTCGGAGTCTCATTCCTTCGGGGGTGGTTTGTGATGATGGGGAGGGGTGGAAGGAGTGACTGCGTAAACAACCAGAGCAATTTTCCGGCTTTCCAACACAAGAAGAAGAGTCGAACCAAAGTTTACTGAAAGAGAGTCTGTGACCTCAAGGCACTTATATTGGTGGCAATATTATATCCTGAGAAGAAATAAATTACTTAAAGAAAAGAAATAAAGAAATACATCAGAAGGAAAAAGAAGCTTTTGTAAGTTATTGATCAAAATGAACACTTATAAAGTAAACAAAAAATGGCAATAGTCTGCAGATCTATGAAGGATCGAAATCGTAGTTCGAGTTCGAATCACCGCAGAAAAAATTTTTTTTTAAATTATTTACAATAAAAGTATTATATAATAATTAAAAATTCGTTTTTATCTTGTGGAATGGAAAGGTGAAGGAATTCGCTCTCTGTGAAAAGAGGAGTGGGACTTTTCGAAGTTTTGTGAAAGGCGCGACGGGTTTCCTATTATTCGAGATCTTCGCACTCTACTCCTCGAAAATGGAGGCTGAGCACTCTCAGTTATTAGAACTAGAACAATAATCCTAGCCGAGTAGCAGACGTCGGGTATAATGGCCCGAGAATTGAAGGTGCAATCGGAAGTGAAAAGGTTAAGAGACCTTGCAGCATTTTTTAAAATTAAATCATAATTGCACTATTTAAAATGATTTATAAAAAAAAAACTAATGAAAATTTATATTAAAGAAAAACAAGTTGATAAAATTTTTTAAAAATATATATAAAGGTGCCGGGATTTGAACCCAGGTTTCATCAATTTTCATCAATTGATTGTATTGTCCACTAGACGGATTTACATATATATAAAAATTTCCAAATTTCGAGCTTTTTTTAATTTAGATTATCAATTATAATTTATTTGATTGAAATTTCTAATGCAGATTGAGTATCGACCATTGGCAGATGGTTAAATGTCCGGAGTGCAGGATTGAAGATCCTAAGGGTTATGAACCGATATTGGTCTACGAAATTGTCCATTAGGTTTGAACCACACAATGTAACCGAAGCAATCAAGATTCAGCCGCAACTCCATTAAACCATTTCGATTGCTAATCCTTCAAGAAATTCAATTCAGATAATGCTAAATTAATTTGAAAAAATTTCCATAAAGATATTTCTAATTCAGAATAATTGGTTGATTTTATAGTAACTACCCAGTAATATTTACTTCAATATAAAAATTAGGACAGTTTTAATTTAAAAAATTTTTTTCTCGAAAATTAGTAAAGTTTTTTTCAAAACTTGTCTTCCAGGTTGTAAATATAGTCAAAAAGTAGACATATACCCATTTATGGTGTTTTAGGCGATTACTACGAAGTATATATTGAGGGTTGGTAAGCCAAAGATGAGTGAATTCAGGACAAATTATCGAAGGATTGAGGAGACGAAGTAGCGAATCGATCCGAACAATTGGATGCCCCACAGATAGTCAACGGATGTGACATCAGCAGGTGCAATTTCCCGTGCAAATAGCAGAAACCACTAAGCTCGAAATTGTCCCGAATTACCCGCAGCAGACTTACTTAGGACATAATATCCGCGATAATGTTACCTCATAGCAAATCGATTTCCCGAATTCACTACACTTTTCAAGAATCAGACTTTCAACTACGCTTGCATCCTTACAAAATTTCTCTGCAGATTATTTTCCAATCTAAGATCATCATCTAAAAAAAAAGGTTTTTACGGTACTAGAAAAAAAAAATAAAATAAAATAAAATATCAGCGACGGGATTCGAAACCCAGAGAGAGCTTTATATAATTTGGTATTTCCCTACTAGAAGTAGGGAAATACAGTACTATCTCTTTCAATCTCCATTTCAATGCACATTCACGCTTATCTCTTTGAATCTCCTCTTTTCTATCCCTTTCTATCTCTTGTCGATCTCCGCCTATATCTTTCTATCTCTTGTCTATCTCCGCCTATCTCTTTCTATCTCCATCACAATCCACATCAACGCCTATCTCTTTCAATCTCCACTTCTCTATCTCCTTCTATCTTTTGTCCACCCCCGTCTATCCCTTTCTACCTCCTTGTCAATCACCGTTCTCTTATATCTCTCTCAATCCTCACTTGTCTATCTCTTTCTACCTCTGTATATATCTGTCTATCCCTTTCGATCTTCTTGTCAATCTTAATTCGCTTTTATCTCTTTTAATCTTCAGTGCTCTATCCCTTTTTATCTCCATTTCAATCCACATTCACGCTTATCTCTTTGAATCTCCTCTTTTCTATCCCTTTTTATCTCTCGTCTATCTCTTTCTATCTTCATCTCAATCCACGTCAATGCCTATCT
>CAJFCP010000201.1:77114-98858 GCA_904066005.1 Synergus itoensis
TACCCACTACGCCACGGAGGCTGATTACGAACGTATAAAATCGGGCGTATATGAATGCAAACCAGTCTTTTGACACTTTGTCACTTTTTCACTTCTGTAAAAGTTTATTCACTTTTTATAAAATATTTTATTTACTTATAAGCATTTGTAGAAATTAGTAATTTTCTGAAACCGAAAATTATTAAACACTATTTTTAAAAAATACAATCAGAAAATCTATATTTAACTATAGTTAAATATTCATTTTCGTAAAAAGTTGTTTAAAGCTCAAAAACATATATTCGTGTAGGTCAAGAATATATTAGTTAAGTTTTCAATGTATAAATATAGACATATTTTATATTTTTATAGAAAATTAAGTGTGGAAAACTGGTGAAATTCCTTATATTTACCTGATGTATGGTTTTCACATGGAAAATTCTTCAACACCATATTTCATTATCAACTATATCTGGGTGTAACTTGTTTTTTTTTTTAAACGGATCAACTACATAATGATGATAAATAATAACGAATATTCCTACTTGAATGCCCCATTAGTGCCCTATTTTAATAAAATGTCTTTTATCCAAAATAGAATAACTTGACAGGGCCTTGTCAGCGCCACGTTTTAATTGGGGCTAAATAGGGCAGTTTCTGCACGGGAATTTTGGACAGCGAGATGTTCAACGTAATTTAATTGAGAGAGATCAGACCGCTTAATGCTAATTTACAATGAATAAACTTATATTTTTATTAATAAATATTATATAACTTTATACAGGGTGTTTTTACTCTTGCGAGTAAACTTTTTGGTTTGTCGTCTTTCCTACCATTTTACTTATAATTTTGCTTGAAATAGCCGGAAAATCAGTTTAATTCAATATCTGAGTATGAATCTATAGAATTAAGTAAGTGGTCAAGCCCTCCAATTAACGATATGACGATCCAGGTTCGATTCCACGGGTCCGAGTTCTTTTTTTTCTGTGTTTTATTGTAAGGAGTTTGTATTTTCCTATTGTTTCAAAACACTTGGGATCTATTTTTCACGAATTACTCAATTCTCGAGTTTGTTTATGCAAATGCATAAAAAATAATGATATATAATAACTGTTTGATGGCAGTGAATTTGGAACAATTGTTACCACTCCGATGCTAAACTTGCAAATACGAATATGTGTTTGATTCGATTATATCATCAAGTGTATAATAGAGAGTGCGAAATTGGAACCTTTGCGAGATCCCATCGAGCACAGAAATGATTGAACAATCAAATATTAATTCCACATAATCCAGTTTAGATATTATCAAGCATGCTTAAAAACTTCAATATTTGATTTATTGAAATGCGAAATTATTAATGTGACCTTTAAAGTATTATAATAACACAAAAAAAATATTATATATCCTAATATCTAAAAAAACTGATGCTACCATATATCTCAAAAATATCACACTGTTGTAGAAAACCTGCCCTGCTGGTAGTAAAGAAATAAAAATCCTATCCCTTTCTACCTTCTTCTATATCTAAGATAGAAAGGGATAACGATCGTTCATTGCTTTCTATCTATCAGCTATCCCCTCTATCCTTTTCTATCTCTTGTCTATCTCCGCCTATCTCTTTCTATCCCCATCTATCTCTTTCAATCCCCACTTTTCTATCCCTTTCGATCTCTTGCCTATCTCATTCTATCTCCATCTCAATCCACATCAACACCTATCTTTTTCAATCTCAACTTCTCTATATCTTTCTATTTTTTGTCCATCCCCGTCTATCTCTTTCTATCACCTTGTCAATCGCCGTTCTCTCCTATCTCTTTTAATCCCCACTTCTCTATCTCTTTCTATCTCTATATATACCTTTCTATTACTTTTTATCTACTTTTCAATCTTAATACGCTTTTATCTCTTTTAATCTTCAGTTCTCTATCCCTTTTTATCACTTCTTTATCTCCGCATGTATCTTCCTATCTCTTGTCTATCTCCGCCTATCTCTTTCTATCTCTTGTCTATCTTCGCCTATCTCTTTCTATCTCTTGTTTATTTCTGCTTATATCTTTCTACCTCAATCCACATCAACGCCTATCTCTTTCAATCTCCACTTCTATATCTCTTTCTATCTCCTTGTCAATCTCAATTCGTTCTTATCTCTTTCAATTCCCACTTCTTTATTGCTGTCTATCTCTCTTCTATTATCGCCTATACCTTTCTATCTTTTTGTCAATCAAAATTCGCTCCAATCTCTTTTAATCCTACTTTTCTATCCCTTTGAATCTGTCCCCTATCCTTATCTATCTCTTTCTATTTTCTTGTCAATCGAAATTTACTGCTATGTGTTTCATTTCCTTTATTTCTGTCGCACCCTATTTATAAACTTATCTTCTTGAATGTCTTCTTCTCTGTTTCAATTTAACTCTTTTCTATTCAAATTTATCATTGTTTATCTGATTTCGATTTAATTCTTTCGTTTTAAAAAAGTAGATATTTATAATTAATTGAGAGCATATACATATATTGTAGAGGTGACGGTGACTTTAACAGCCATAAATGTATATTCTCCCAATTTAATCTTAAGTGAATAAATAAAAGGCATTTATAATATAGAGAATAGCTGATTAAAAGATAAAGGAATGAAACCATATTGACGCAAGGAAATATTGAGTGGATAGAAGTAGCTCACATTGAAATAGGTAGGATATACAAAAAAATAGAAAAAGACAGAGAAGTGGAGATTGAAAGAGATAGGCGTTGATGTGTATTGAGATGGAGATAGAAAAAGATAGGCGTTGTTGTGTATTGAGATGGAGATAGAAAGAGATAAAAAGGGATAGAAAAGAGGACATTTAGAGATAGAGAGAGATACAAATTTCGAGCAAGGGAGATAGAATTAGGGATAGAAAGGAATAAAATTTTTTTGCGAATAAATAGACTAAGAGATAGAAAGAGGCAGACTGAGATAGGAAGAGAAAGAGATAGATATTACAAGAAAGAGATAGACTGAGGGATAGAAAGAGATAAAGATTACCAGACACAGGGATTCACGGAAAAAAGAAAATGACTGAATTTACCATTTACATTAATTTAGTAAGTTTCATTATTTAGAATTGTAATTTTTGTTAAGAAAATTGCAAACCCTGTTTCTTCATTGCAAAAGTTACATTTTGAAATAGTAAAAGTTACTAAATTCCAGAAGAAATGCGTTCAGAGCTCATGTTAACTATTTTGAATGGTAAATTCAGTCATTTTCTTTTTTCCGTGTAGACTGAGAGATAGGAAGAGATAGAAATGTTCTATTTCTTTCTATCTCGAAATTTATATCTCTTTCTATCTCTTTGCTTCCAGCAGGGTGATTCGTTTTAATAATAAAGATTCTAGAATTTTCGATTTACTTCCAGCCTAATTATCTATAGAAAGGATTAATTGTGGAAAAAAGTAATTTAAAAATTCTGCGAGAGATGGAATTCGAAGGTAGTCGGATTACTATAATCGGAATTCGAAAGTTTGATGTCTAATTTGAGGGAAGAGAGCCTCTTTGCGATGGTATCACCCTTGGGATCCGCAGAGCTTCATCCAACCTCTGGCGACGGCTTATCAGTTATCGGCTTACGCAAGAAGTTTTGATTTATGTATGTATATATACCCCGGTAAAAAGAAACTTTTTAAAACGAGCACGCTCGCGAGAACTTCCCCGTTTATAGGAAACTTTTTCGCGAACGTTGCTTTTTCCAAGAGAACTTTAAGGAAGTCCCCCCTCCAGTACCATTTCAAGATCTTGTTGCTTTCGTCCCCTCACCCCTTCCCTTCAACCTCTAAATCCACCAACATTTCGGTAAATACGACCGAGTCAGGTAATCTTAACCTGGTGTGAAAGTATGCCAGCATAGGAAACTTTTCACGCCTGAACTTTGAATCATAACTCTCGCAATGAAATTGCATATTTTTCCATAGATTTTTGCTCCTCGAGCATAATCCGAGTTTCAAGTTATGGGAAAGTGTTGCAATAGTGAAGGAAAGAAAGAAATATTAAAGTTTAAAATTTTTTTGAGAAGTTTAGACATTTGCATAAGAGGCTGAGTTCTTAGATAGAGATGTGAGTCGATGAAACATTTCATTGAAACATTGAAAGTTTCATGAAACGAAGAAACGTTTCATTGGACCAAAGTTTCTGAAACATTCCAAAGTTTCATAAAACATATATGCGCATGCGCGTTCACATCATGTTGAAGTTAGGCCATTTTGTGTCGTGCTAGATTCGAAATGAAGAAAACATCATTTCATTATTGTTATAATTGTATTTTATTATTAATTTAAATATATATAAGTTAATTTATTATTTATCTAATGATTTAATTTTTTTAACTGCTTATTTATTTCAATTTTTAATTATTTTCAAATTTCCCGCCCTTATATTTGAAACTTATGAAACTTTGAAATGTTTCAAAAGTTTCATGAAACTTTACAACCCTATTCTTAGATTGGGTTCGAATCCTGGCGATTTTATAATTTTTTCACGATGAAAAAAGAAGGAAAAATTTGTTTTTTTAAGTTTATAATAAGTATTTGGATCCAGCTTTATTGAAAACTACTACAGACTGGCAAAGTGAAATTATAAGCCTCTAAAAAGAAATTATTTAACAAAATTGAAGAAAAAAATGATAATAGATATGTAAAATGGATGAGTTTGTTGAGGATTAAAAATTAATTAGGATGAGTAGTCGAGGGAAGGGAATTGTCCTTTGATTTTGATCTCTGGCTGGAAACTCTCTTTCAAAATATGACTGTCTCTCGAGTTGCAATCCTTTAATCCAGAATAAATTAACCCACGGGATAAGAGATTTGCAGAAGAGTGGATAGTCGTGACTTCTAATTGGTGCTCTTATCTGCAGACCTTATCCTTGACAAAGAAGCTACTTATAAGTTATAACAAGCCATTTCTGGCTTGTAAAAGATTGTAAAGAAAAATTAATTGTAGACAATTAAAAAAAAATTAAATTATGAATGTAAATAAATTATAAATAAATAAGGAGCAAATGGACTTAGGGTAGGATTTTATAATTTTGTCTTGGAAAAATTCTTGAATTTTTCGATAATGTAAAGGGTGTGTTATTTTAATCGATGGATCGAAATATCTATTAAAATACTCCATCTAAAAAAAAATTGTTCAGACAAAAATTGTACAGAACATAGCGGCTTATTTAACGGTATTATTAATTTTGACCTTGAGGTCAACTTTCAATGTTATTTGAAGGTCAAGACGATATTTTAAAATGGTAACCCCTATTTTTGACTGCCGGTTTAAAAAGAGCGCAAACTCTCCCAAAGAAGAACATATCCAAAACAAAGGCTCTCAGAAAAATGAACAAATTCCTTCTCTCTACAAATTCAAAAAGTTGTTATGCCGATCCTGTGGGGCGTTCAAAAAGAAACATTTTTCATCTTTAGACTTTTTTTCATATCGTGCATTGTTTGGCTTCTAAATTAAGTTTTCTTTCATTTTTTGGATTTTAAAAATATTATAAGTTTGTCAATTTTTTTTTAATCGGAAAAAGTAATTAGGAAAAATTGTTCGACTTTTTGAGTACTACGAACATCCGTACATAGAATTTGAAAATTAAAAAAAAAATGGTGTCAAAAATTTTCAAAATGCTCCAACTTTTTGAATTTTTATCCAAAATGGCTGGCCAACGAAGTTGACCTTCATTTTAGGACACTAAAAGATTATACTAAAGGCCAATCCAATCGGTCTATTCTTTCGAAAGTTATCGTGCTTACAAACTAAAAATCTACAGAACCACAGACAGACAGACACATTCGTAAAAATATGTTTTTCGGGTTCAGGGGCTCCCAAAACGTGAACATTTGACAAAAACTGGGGGGATCAAATTTTACACAAATCTAATGCCTTCTCTAATGAGAATGTAAAAATAACATATGTCCCACAGGAGAGAGGGACACTATTTACTCTTCAAAAATGTTTTATTAATTTCACTTTCATACTTGGACAGTTACAAAAAATTGTTACCGGTTTAATGAAAAGCTTAAACATTTCAGGTTATTTCACATATATATAGCTTAAACATTTCAATAGTTATTTCATTTCACATGATTGGAAGGTAAATTGATTGGAAGAAGTGGGAAAGGTAGATGATGTGGATTGTGTGGGTTGAATTGAAAAAGATTGTTGTTTAAATGTGATTCGATGTTTTGAATGTTTGAGGAGACCCAGAGATGGATTTCAGGATGTTCCAAGTTTACAAAAACATCAGGTTTACCAACTTCGTCTGCAGACCAAATGAAAAGTCCAGCTAGCCTACGGAAGATGACTAAGGGAGCTCCAGTATCACCATGACTGCAGCGTTGTTGTCCAGAGACGTGAAGAGCGCAAATCTCGCTCGCTCTAATTGGAAATGGAACAGCATTATGATCTCGGTAGGCGTTTCGACATTGCTCGTTACTGATTACCGTTACAGTGATTGCTTGCAGTTTGTCAGGATATATCCTTCCATTTCTAAAATTTGTATTCAATTAGGTAATCTCTGCCTCCCCGTGAGTCACACAATATTTTTTTAAAGACAAGTACGATTTTCCCCGCTGGAAGTAAAGAGATAGAAATCCTATCCCTTTCTATCTCCTTCTATCTCTAAGACAGAAAGGGATAACAATTGTTTATCCATTTCTATCTATCAGCTATCCCCTCTATCTCTTTCTATCTCCATTATAATCCACATTCACGCTTATCTCTTTGAATCTCCTATTTTCTATCCCTTTCTATCACTGCCTATATCTTTCTATCTCTTGTTTATCTCCGCCTATCTCTTTCAATCCCCACTTCTCTATCTCTTTCTATCTCTGTATATACCTTTCTGTTCCTTTCTGTCTCCTTGTCAATCTTAATTCGCTTTTATCTCTTTTAGTCTTCAGTTCTCTATCCCTTTCTATCTTCATTTCAATCAACATTCACGCTTATCTCTTTAAAAGTCCTCTTTTCTATCCCTTTTTATCTCTTGTCTATCTCCGTCTATATCTTTCTATCTCCATCTCAATTCACATCAACGCTTATCTTTTTTAATCCTCAGTTCTTTATCTCTTTCTATCTTTTGTTCAACCCCTTCTATCTCTTTCTATCTCCTTGTCAATCACCTATCTCTTTCCTATATACTGGGTGTTTCTCGAGTTATCTGCCAACGTGCAACTACAAATACTAGAGCAAAAACTAAGTCGAAAACTCCCATAACAAAATGTTGAAAAATGCGTAGTTTTCAAACCACAGAGCAACAAAGTTGACCAATCAGAAGCAAGATTTAGACATAGGAAGATTGTTTATTGAGACATAAACATTGTTTATTGAGATGGAGATATAAAAAGATCGGCGTTGATATGTATTGAGATGGAGATAGAAAGAGATAGGCGCAGATAAAAAAGAATAGAAATGAGGAGATACAAAGAGATAAACGTGGATGAGTGATATTGGTTTGTACCACATAGTGAAAATTAAGATTAATCGTCAACAATAAATTAAAATGAAGTTCACTATCAAAGAAATTTGTAATTTTACAAATTCTACACCGTCTTGTAGAAATTTCGTTGAGGGTGAACGAGTGTTACAAGCGGGACACGCAACAAAACACCTTACTTTTGGACTTCCGCGGTGAAAATTCCATTTTGAAACTTCACTATAGCTTACGTATTAACTATCTGTTTTATTTTATAACACTCCAACGTATGATTAAACTTTCATTTATTTTAAAACAGTATTTTTGTGCGATCGCCCATGCAAATTTTCAAAATCTACCTACTTATGGACTTCCAAATTCTACTACTTCCAAATTCTACCACCAGGTGGCGTATTGCAGTGCAGCGGATCCCAATAAAATTACACTCGAATCTCCCAATAACAACGAAATCCAGACCAGACGCTTTCCCAATAACAACGAAATTCCTTCTCTCAAATGTCAACAACAATTGCGCATGCGTATTGCGTCACTGCAATATTTTTAAGCGTTTTAAATTGCGCGCGAATAGCAACCAATCAGATTCCGAGCGCGCAACTCATGCGCAGTGTATCCAGTGATATTTGAGGTAACTGCAGGTTGATAATGAGAAAGGAATGCGGTTGATATTGGGAAATTGTTGTTATTGGGAAGGTTGTTATTGGGAGATTCGAGTGTACTATGCAAGTTTATAATATGAAAATTAAGAAGTTAATAAGGGAGATATAGCCTTGGGTATAGAAAAAGATACACTCGAGTCTCCCAAATGTCAAGAAATTTTGGCCAGCGTTCTCCCAAATGTCAAGTCCTCAAATTTCACAAACAGCCCCACTGCGCATGCGTGCACGCCTGCGCAGTGGTTATCAGGTGATTCTTCGGAAAGACGGACTTGACATTTGAGAGAAACTAGACTTGAGATTTGGGAGAACTTGAGATTTGAGAAGTTGAGATTTGGGAGACTCGAGTGTACAAATTTCTAGCAAGGGTGATAGAATTAGGGATAGAAAGGAATACAATTTTTTTGCGAATAAATAGACTAAGAGATAGAAAGAGATAGACATTACCAGAAATAGAGATAGATTGGGGGATAGGAAGATATAGATATTACTAGAAAGAGATAGACTGAGGGATAGGAAGAGATAGGAAGAGATAGATATCACTGGACTATGGTGGATAGAAAGGGATAGCGTTTTAGGGATGCAAAATGGATACTTGGAAGAGATAGAAAAGTTCTATCTCTTTCTATCTCTTTCTATCTCTTTACTTCCATCAGGGTTATGATACTTACGGTGTTACTTGGTTGCATCCCCATCCAGCAACTAGCCCACGTACACCGGGTAATGTAGGTCCTGGTTGCAGCTGTATTGTTTCAGTGTATGCACGATGCACCTCTGGTTCAATGGTGATCAAGGAGAGAGCATTCTCATATTGATTAGAACGATAGAGTGGGTGGTTTAATTTTGAAATCACATTGTGATATTTCCCACCAGTACCGGATGTTTTTTCTGAACCCGTGTATGCATGGTACAACGTTAGGTTGTCTTCCAAGCAGTGAGCAACAGTTAATACAACATGAGATGAGACTATGCTACCTGAGCAAACGGTTTTTCTATATTTTTTAATATTTACAAGAAAGGGAAACATTGTAATCGGCACTGATATTCTTGCGCCTGGCGTTTCGTTAATTACACGTTTCTTGCGGATTTGAAGATCCGATGATTTATCTAGATCTGGAACCATATGTTAAAATTAATATTTCAAACAGATTCGTTTATTGAAATTATTATTTTACTTGCCAACATTCTCTTCTGAAGTAGCAATTCCTTGAGAGAGAATCACGCAAAAGATTAAAAGATTGAAACATATTTTTCCCGGCATTTTAAACACGAAATTCTATTTTCTTCAAATATTCTACCGCAGTCGAGACTAGTGTGAGAATTTTGACTAGTGTTAGGCTTTTATAATTCCTCTTTATGTAATTATTTATTCTAGGCCTAATGTGAATCATAGCTTGTAAATTTTTCGTACCAATAAATCTTTGCGCAAGCAAAGGCGAGGAAAAATATTTGATTGTTTACGCGAGATGATATATTGTTTAGCTTAAATCTTGGTTACGATTGTGTAATAAATTTTATAACACATGCATCATTTCAGTCATTTTTGCTTCCTCAAGGTATGTACACAATAGGATAGTGAAACTGACATTAACATTAATTTGACATTAACTTAGCATCGACACATTGCGCGCGCATCTATTACCAACTATCGTATTTTTCGTCAAGGAGTAGTATAAGGAGACATATCAAAGCCATTGAAAATGTCTGACGTTTTATGAATAATTTGACTAGTCCGTCGGTAGAAGAACTGATCTTACTTCTACAACAGCGCCTCTGTGGCCGCACTATGCATTAAAAATAGAAGCTCATGCACAGAGTGAGGTTAGGAGCCTGTCGTTTCCATGGTAACAGTATACTGTTGCCATGGAAACGTCAAAACAAAAATTTGAAGTTATGAAAATGTTACATTCCGTCCAGTAGAGGCGCTGAAGTAACACTAAGATCAATTACACTCGAGTCTCCCAAATCTCAACTTCCCAAATCTCAAGTTCTCCCAAATCTCAAGTCAAGTTTCTCTCAAATGTCAAGTCCGTCTTTCCGAAGAATCACCTGATAACCACTGCGCAGGCGTGCACGCATGCGCAGTGGGGCTGTTTGTGAAATTTGAGGACTTGACATTTGGGAGAACGCTGGCCAAAATTTCTTGACATTTGGGAGACTCGAGTGTATTCAACTTTCGAACTTGGCGAATTATTACGAAAACCTACTATTAATACAAGTCGGGTTCCCAGCCTTAGATACACTGTAAAAAATTCAAAAAATTCACAACTTCTAATGGTAAAATTACATAAATTATTTTCTGTACTATTACCACTTGAATTGCAGGAATAATACAATTTGAAGGTTAGAAATGCGGATGATTCTTGTAACTTTACCACTCTGAATATGAGAATATTGCATGGCGTTGTAAAAGTACCATTTCAAGTTGTAGTTCCACTCACCAAACTTGTGAATTTGCCTTAATCAGAGTAGGAAATAAAATTACCCTCTCTGAATATGACGAAATCCCGAACGTTTGTGAAAGTGCAAAAATTTGTAAAAATACATTCTGTAAATTTAACTTTACATGTAGAAAACGAAATTTCACAATATGACGTATTTTCTCAATATTTATAATAGTAAAAGCACAATTTGATGTACTATTTGAAGATTATGTAAAATTTCACCAATGATTTGTAAAATTAAAATTGTTTGTAAGAAGCTGAAGAATGTTAAAAATAATTAACAATTCCATTTATATTTGAAATTGCAAAATATATAACTTTAAATAATTTCACAAATTGCTTGCAAAATTAATTGAATTAATTAAATAATTTTTGATGGTATTTTACAACGCAAAATATACTTTTTTCATAATTTAAGAAATCTATCTTCATGTAAATTTTATAAAAAGAAATTTAAAATTTCTAAATTTTAAAAGCGCCTTCACAATGACGTTATTAGCAAAGTGTACATTTATAGCCGGGTCGAATTTTGTAGAGTGTTTGTAGAAGTGGGATTTTTTTATTTTTCGGCCCCCACCACCATATCAAAATACAGGTTCGTGACTCTAAAGCGAAGAAAAGATGAGCGAGATGAGCTCGTAGGTCGTGTGGTTGGAGTTGAAAAGCGATGGAAAAGCGATTCTTGAAATCTGGACGCGTGCGGCCGTGCGTTCTTTCCGGTTTCGCTTATTGCAGTATTGAGACTATTGAGAGGCGTGTTCTTATTGCTGTTCTTATTTCATGTTTCGTTGCCGTGCTGCTTTGTAGTCGACGATTTATTCTGTTGGTTGTGTTATTTGAAGGTCTATTCAAGTGTGATTTGAAGAGGACAGGAAAAATGCATAAAAGGTTTTCTTCGTTTTCTTCGTTTATTTTCTTCACGATATGTTCTTTCTGAACATATCATCTCCAGGCACTACATGCAGAGAGAGATAGGATTCGTTCAAAAGAAAAGCTATATGAAATTCATGACAATTCTAAACAAAATAATATTAAAAGATCACAGTCCGATTTAGGTTGAGCTAAATGCTTTTATCTATATAATAAGAAAATTGCTAAGGATGAAATTAGACAGAATAATATAAGTATTATTTAAGTACTGGGTACTTAATATTTTGTTACATTACGAGAGTATAAAGATATATTTATTTTGTGACTACCGTTCTACGAACATTTGTATAAGTCTATTGATCTTCGTTTATATTTCTTCACGTTTGTAAAAATAAATTTTATTTCCATTCAACTGAATTTGATATTTTATTTATTATATAAAAAGGCTTTTCCTTATTAATGAAATTACATTAAATTTTGCGTAGAATATGATTTTTATTTTTTGCTGTAACATTACTATATTAAACACGAATTTTACATTTCTATGCAAATTTTACAGTTTCCTGTTTTAACACAAATATTTTTGGTTAGAATACCATTATCTGCAATAGTACAACTGATTGTAACTTTACAGAATTCATTTGAGAAATTACATAACCTACAAGTTAAATTCCAAATTGTCGGTAATATCGCTACTATCAAAGTAGGAAATATTGTTACCCACTTTCAAAGTGGTAAAGTTACAGGAAATTTTTTTTACAGTGTATGTCTCCTTATACTACTCCATGATCACTGCAATGGAACTACGGTATTGCTGAGTTCGAGACGTCTCTCTCCCTGTCCCACTGAACCCCTTACCTAGTAGCGCCAATTCTACGAAAGATTTAACACGGTTGGACTTATCACGGGAGAGCAGTGTATTTGAAAAAAGAAAATTTTTAATTTCTACGCGCATGAACGATGTTATCCCTGATCCACTGACTGTATCGTGCATGTTGCAAAAGGGCAAAAATTTCAGGATCTCTGGGAAGTGTGAATGGTCCTCGCCGAATATAAACTCCAGCCAGTTTCCCGTCAATAATTAAAGGAGCACCAGAATCAGTATTGCCACAGTGTTGATATTCATCGTAAATGCAAACATCTTCTTCAGTAATGGCATAAAATTGTCGGTAGATGCGTGCGCATTCTTCATGGGGCATTATCGGTACAGTAATTGATCGCAGTAATGTAGGATGTTCTGTTCCACGACTGAAATCGACGAAGATTTTGATTAGTGGCGCATTATGTTTTATGTTTAACATATTAGAAAGAACTTACACTCCTGGGACGTAGTAGCAACCCCAACCAGCAACAGTAGCAGGTACACCTGGCGGTATAGGTTCCGCATGAAGTGTTATGACATCAGTAAATCTGAACGTAAAATGCACGTCAACTATGAATAGGGCAATACCATCAGAAGTTCTTGTCCCCCCATAATTGCCGAAGCGCAATCTTTTGTCAATTACATTGTGAGCTGAGACACCATAGTGGAACATTGAACCAGACATAATTTTATATGCTGATATGGGTGCAGATGCAGAAGCACAAAAAGCAGATGTGATGACAGTCAAAGTCGAGATTATACTACCGGTGCAATGGAGACTATTGAGCAGTTCAATATTTACAACGTAGGGAAATTCTGCAAACCTCGCTGGCTCGTCTCTACCTTGCTTCATATTAATTACACGCTTCTTGCGCACAAGATCCGTTGATTCGTCTGCAAGTAAAATTATTTTGCATTTTTGTAATAACCCGAAAAGGAAAGCATTGTGACAGCCTGATTTCTTTTTTGAAATCAAAGACTGTTCACACATTGTTGGTAGATCAGAAAATCTTATTTCGACAAAATCGATTATAGAAAGAGGATATAATTTTACTTACTACTATTATCGCTTGAAATGGTTCCAATAATTGCTTGAGACAAGACGGCGAAGAGAATTAACAGATTCAAATGCATTTTTGTCTGTTTTCTTTTTTGCAAATTAAGCAGTTAAAATGATACACCGAGGACGAACCAGTTTAATGATCTTGAGCTTGAGTAATGTCGACCTTTTATAATGTAACTTTATTTTCAGTGGTTAAAGATTGTCATTTATCTGAAACAACATAAATAATATGTATGCAATAAAAAGAATGGATAAACAGAAGGTCAAAAGTTTTATGATAGTTTTCTCTCAATATAACTTTAGTCCTAACATTCTCATCGATAAAAATTTTAAAGTATGTTATAAAAATGTGATGTATAATAAAAATATAAAGAATACACGTGGACATGTGTTTCAGACTCTCGTTCTCAATTAAATCTGAATTTTCGGTCAATTCAGTAGATAAACACATGAAGGTCAGAAATTATATGATATTTTAATAGCAATAGGGGAAGCCAGAGCAAAGCGGTATACCTAACGTTATTATCACTTTTTCACTAAAAAAAAATTGTTTTCGCACAATCGAGGTAGTGGCTTATTACTTTAATCTATAATACAACTTTTATGGGTATTTAACTTTGAAATTTTTTAATGCATATTGACGATTATTGCTATTGTAAAAAAAAGTGTAATCATACCGCTTTGCCCCAGAGGCGGGGCAAAGCGATATGGACAGTAAAATATATTTAAAAATATGTTTTTTAACTCAGGAATTTATTTACTTATTTATAAGTACTGCAAAAAAGTATAAAGAACATTTTAAACGTCGCTTTCATCTCCCAGCACATCCTCAAGGTATGAGGATTGAACCTCCGTCATCATTTTTAGTGCAGAACTTCACCACCCGAAAAATTTTGGACAAAATGAAGTATTTTCACAAAAGCAAATATTTCACTCTGTATATTAAATTTCCCTCTGGAATATACGCGTTGTAATTCTATCTGAAGAAAGTATCATATTCAATAAGAAATCAACTGTATTTTCTTATTGTGAAGAATTAAAAAAAAGAAAATAAAAAAAAACCGTGGCGAGGACTTCATGGGTTCAGTAGAGAAACTCATAATCCAAACTCTTTTTCAATAATTAAATGTAAACATTAAATATTCATTTTAAATTATGCTTGCATTTCCGAAAATGGTATCATGTAAATAAATAGGCTAATTAAAACATTAATTAGAAATTCCACCATTGGGTACTTTTTAATCACATATCGCGGACTCAATTCGGTTTATTCGTGTTTATATCGCATGGCGTAAACGGCACGATAAATTTGGGTAACTCATTGCTCATTGGCCTTGAATCGATTCATTAGCTGGTACTTGTCGCATGCCTATGTGTGGTCAGTCCATTTATTTCTCTTTTCGTGCCGTTTAATGCAGATATCTGCGAGGCCATTGTACACCAATAAATTTGCGGCGAAACCGATAAAGTTCACTGTTTCGATTGTAGATTCGAATTCGACTTCACCAAATGAATCTTTTCTCCCACATGGACAAAATTTCACGGATTTTTTTCATCGAATTTCTATGACATTATTCCAATTATTATGTAAAATTACAATTAAAATTACAATTACAATTACTTTAAAATATATTCGTAGAAAGCTGTGATAAATAATGAAGAAACTGTTTTTTGTGTCTCGTTATTAATAATATTCGAAAATTCAAAAATTGATATTACATCTTTCCTTTTTTATTATTAGTAATAATTATTCGTGCAATATGAGCCAATTAAAACCAAAGAATCAATATCCTGGGGAATGTGGAGGTACTAAATAATGAGTATCTCCAGTTATCATTAATAATATGTTTTTTCCCACCCACTGGATAATAAGCGGAATTCTGCATGAATGTACCGCTTGCGACCATAACTCGATCTAATTGAATTCGTAGCGGAGTAATGTAACAATTATCCCCCGTACGAGTCTCGTCGGTAACATGATTCGTTAGCAAGCTCGCATTGTTGCTCCCGCGGGGTATACCGGCGTAATTTTGCATACGTATACATACATTTTGCTATTCCTGCAGCAAATATAATAAAGAAAATCTTTTCCATAAAAAGACAACATAAATATGGTCAAAATTTCAATGAAATTTATCTCTAATTGCTTTTGATATCTGTTCATATTCTATTAAATGCTAATGAAATTCATTCCTTGAAATAGAATAATTTTTTTTTAATACCGCATGGATGCAGATATTATTTAATAAACTTTGAAATTCTGTATTTAAGTCAAGTGATGATTACTTTGAACGACAACTCGCATGCGTTATTCAATATCCTATAATTAAACTGCAAAATATTATCCCATTTAAAAAAGTGATGAACTGCAGTCGGATAAAAGTTTAATTAAAAGGAATTTTTTTTTTTTGAAGATTGAACGAGCCGAGTATAATAACAGCAGATACAATTTTGCATTGTTACATTACTAAATAATCACGGCCGTGCACCGCAAACCGTCAAAGCAGTTCCCTGCTGGAAGTAAAGAGATATAAATCCTATCCCCTTCTATCTCCTTCTATCTCTAACATAGAAAAAGATAGCGTTTGTTTTTCCCTTTCCATCTCTCGCCTACCCCCTCTATCTCTTTCTATTTGAATTTCAATCCACATTCACGCTTACCTCTTTGAATCTCCTCTTTTCTATCCCTTTCTATCTCTTATCTATCTCCGCCTATCTCTTTCTATCTCTTTTCTATCCCCGCCTATCTCTTTCTATCTCCACTTCTCTACCTCTTTCTATCTTTTGTCCATCCCCGTCTATCTCCTTCTATCACCTTGTCAATCGCTGTTCTCTCCTATCTCTTTCAATCCTCACTTCTATCCCTTTCTATCTCTGTATATACCTGTCTATCTCCTTGTCAAACTCAATTCGCTTTTATCTCTTTTAATATCCAGTTCTTTATCCCTCTCTATCTCCATCTCAATCCATATCCACACTTATCTCTTTGAATCTCCTCTTTTCTATCCCTTTATATCTCTTGTCTATCTCTTTCAATCCCCACTTCTCTATCTCTGTATATACCTTTCTATCTCCCTGTCAAACTCAATTCCGTTTTATCTCTCTTAATATTTAGTTCTTTATCCCTTTTTATCTCCAACTCAATCCACATCCACACTTATCGCTTTGAATCTCCTCTTTTCTATCCCTTTATATCTCTTGTCTATCTCCTTGTCAATCGGCGTTCTCTCCTGTCTCTTTCAATCCCCACTTCTCTATCACTTTCTATCTCTGTATATACCTGTCTATCTCTTTGTCAAACTCAATTCGCTTTTATCTCTTTTAATATACAGTTCTATATTCCATTCTATCTCTACTTCAATCCACATCCACACTTATTTCTTTTCTATCTCTTTCTATCTCTTGTCTGTCTCCGCCTATCTCTTTCTATCTCCATCGCAATCCACATCAACGCCTATCTCTTTCAATCCCCACTTCTCTATCTCTTTTTATCTCTTTCAATCGCCACATATATATTCCTTCCTATTTTTCGCCTATTCTAGTCTATCCCTTTCTGTCTCCTTGTCAATCTCAATTCGCTCTTATCTCCTTCAATTCCCACTTCTTTATTTTTGTCCATCTCTCTCCTATTATCGTCTATACGTTTCCAACTTTTTTTTTAAATAAAAATTCGATCCAATCTCTTTTAATCCCACTTTTCTGTCTCTTTCAATCTCTCCCCTATCCTCATCTATCTGTTTCTATTTCCTTTTCAACCGAAATTTACTGCTATGTGTTTCAATCCCCTGATTACTGTCCCAGCCTATTTATAAACCTATCCTTTTGAATATCTTCTTCTCTGTTTCAATTTAACTCATTGAGTGGATAGAAGCATCTGACATTGAAATAGATATAATAAACAAAAGATAAAACTAGCTGTCAATTTGTATCAACTTTTGTGCTCATTCAATGAGCACTTTGCTTCCTGTAAGCAAATATGATTTGTTTCCTCATAGAGGGAGCATTAAGTATTTAATTTTCTTTACATCAGCATTAAATTTTAATTATTTGAGAAGTTATATTCGAAAAACTCTTTTTCGAAAATTACAATAAAGCATAACTTTCTTATTTTTAAATGAAATGGATTAATCTTATAGGTCAATCGATTCGTCTGGACACAAGGAATCTTCATTTCTCTAACTTCCCTAACACCAGCTTTAAACTTTTATTATTTGAGAAATTATAGTTGAAAAATTGAATTTTTAAAAAATAATTTTTTATAACTTTCTTATTTTTCAATGAAATGCATTAATGATATAGGTCAATCGATTCATCTCAACACAAAGAATGTTTATTTTCCTTATATACACCAATGGGGTGTTGGTGAGGTGTTATCCTCCTTTTTCCACTTGGGCATCTGGTCACCCTAAGACTGAGGGATAGGAAGAGATAGATATTACCAGACACAGGGATAGGCGAAGAGATAGGAAGATAGAATATAGATATTACCAGAAAGAGATAGACTGAGGGATAGGAAAAGGTGGATATATAACCACACACAGGAATAGGCTGACAGTTAGGAAGAGATAAATATCATCGGAAATGAGGATACAATGGTGGATAGAAAGGGATAGCATTTTGGGGTGCAAAATGGATACCTGGATATCTCTTTACTTACAGCAGGAATTTCCAATGGGAATTTCTGCAACGTACTATTGCAATAAATAAAGTCTCCGAAAGCAAAATTTTCAAGTTTTTCTCTTTTCATTGCTCATTCCTAATGACAATGGTCATTTCTCTAAACTATTTTTCAATTTATATTATTTAAGCTACTAATCTTTGTAATTATAGTTTTACTTTTTACTTATTGTATAAATATCACTTATTTCTAAAGTCAATTTGCTATTAAGGGGTTAGTCAAGTTTTCGAAGTTCATACATGCAATATCTAAAGAACGGTTTATCCGATCGTAACCAAATTTTTACCAGTTATTCTCAACATAAATACCTTATGTTTATACCGTTTATATTTTGATTTAGTCCATTATATTTTTTGCGCATAATAATTGAAAACTTTAAACGCGTTTTTCTCAAAACAATGTTTTTCGTGCGGTGATCAAGATATCTAAAGAACGGCTTATCCGATCGCTACCAAATTTTAACCAGTTATTTATAGCACTGAATTGTTGTCCTTGATCGAAGGATTTTTGATTTTGTCAATTATTTTGTTTTTTTTTTTATAGCGAAAAAAAAACGTTTTTTTAGGCAAAAAAAATCGTGTTTAAACGTGCGCCATTTTGTCGAAAATCAAAATATCGCTGAATGCTTCGATTAAAGACAAGAGTAAGTGTTCCTTTAGCTATTGACACTCGAATTTTTTATTTCAGATGATCCTGTCATGAGGAGTATTGATCACCGCGCAACGCCTTTTTTTTAGACTTCTGGGAGATGTACTATAACTCGTTTATTTAAAGATATTTTATGAAAAAAAAATTACTGTGACTTCACTAAATATATAGTATTCGAATGCCACAACATTTGTTTCAATGTAAATAAACCTGTCCTTGAAAAAAAAATAGTAAAAATTGCCATTTTTTGGGTGCCAGAAACTTGACTAACCCCTTAACCTTTGCAACTCTCAATAGTAATTTGTAAAGTCGTACTATATTTAAAACTAGTACAGAAACAGTATTTTACAATGAAAAGTTTCTCCGTGTACAATTTTGCATTGTTACATTTACTAAATAATCACGGCCGTGCACCGGAAAACGTCACAGCAGTTCTCCCGAATCAAACAATTCAATCCAGATGGAATACAGTATATATTGAAAGGAAGAATTTTGAAAAATATCATCAGGAATCGAGCGGAAGAATGGTCGTACTTGTGTGTTATCATTCAATAATTCATTGTTCGACAATGGCCGGCCATTCTCTTTTACATGCATGCGCGATATTGGACGAAAATATGCATTCGTGCAGAGGACGGACGGTAAATCGGTCTTATCGATCGTAAAACGAGCGGCTCCATTTTCGACCCTCGTATTTGTATTATTTATCTTGTTATTACACAGTGGTAAAAATATGTGGGTGTATCGTATCTGTAAAAGCGAGCCACGTTACTTTACGAGTAACGATAGTCGATAAAAAATAGTACAATGGAGTTCAAAGGCAGTGGAAAACTTTTTATTCACATGCGAGTAAAAAAGCGTAATGCACTCCACGGTATTGCGCTACACTTATTGTTAAAATAATACTACTTCAACCGCTGCTGTAAAAATGGGTTATTTACTGCCTTAAAATGTTACCTTAGTTGAGTAGAACCTGAACTGCACTGAATTTAACTGCAACCGTTACATTTAACATCGGATGCAAATTATTGCGATTTCAATTTTACGCGTGTAACAGCCGTAGAAGATGTAATTATTTGAAATCGAAAATTTCAATGGAACCCTATGAAACGCATGAAACTCGATAAAATTTAAATGGATTTAAAATGAATTCAACTATTCGGGATAAATAAAGAGAATTACAATAATAATTGTTTGTACTTGAAAGAGTTGTTCTAGATATTTATGAGTTTGAAAATGTAACTGGAATAATTATTATCGAATCACTTCAGTGAGGATTTTCCGATACGTCCCTGGTTCTGTGTTCGCGATTTTCTGTAGTCTCGCATCGCTCGACGACAGCAGGAAATAATCATTTCCGCGTTGTCGCCGACTGCGTTCGAAACTCGATCTTCGTCTCGGGTCAAATTTACCCCATGCGAAACACGCAAAAAGAAAAGTGAATGAACCGCGGTGTCGGCAAATCGAATTTTTTCCCCCAGGAAGCGCAGACTTGCAAGGAAACAAGATGTAGCGCCACTCGAGTTCAGATAATATTTTTAAGGAAACCTCCTTAGCTAAGACAGTTTATTATAAAATAGATAACATCCTTAATGGAAGTAAAGAGATAGAAAGAGATAGAACTTTTCTATCTCTTCCAAGTATCCATTTTGCATCTCCAAAACGCTATCCCTTTCTATCCACCATTGTATCCCCGTGTCCGGTGATATCTATCTCTTCCTATTTTTCAGTCTATCGCTGTGTCTATCTCTTTTTTTTCTTAGTCTATTTATTCGCAAAAAAATTGTATTCCTTTCTATCCCTAATTCTATCACCCTTGCTATAAATTTGTATCTCTTTCTATCCCCAAGGCTATCTCTCCATAATTGACTTATTCATCTTCACATTTAAAATATGCATAATAATCTTATAACTACAATATTTTGTACATAAATATTATTCTAATCGTACACTATTGTATATAACGCTGAAAAATCTGCAACCATAGGGACGGGAACACGTGCGCATCGAGTTTGCTGTCCAACATTTAGTCCACTGACCTAGTGACGGACTTAGGAATTCCCCGCTGGAAGTAAAGAGACAGAAATCCTATCACTTTCTATCTCTTTCTTTCCCTAAGATAGAAAGGGATAAAGATTGTATATCCCTTTCTATATCTCGCCTATACCCGCATATCTCTTTCCATCTCCATATTAATTCACGTCCACGCCTATCTTTTTGAATCTCCTCTTTTCTATTCCTTTTTATCTCTTGCTTATCTACATCCATGCCTATCTCTTTCAATCCACACTTATCTACCTCTTTCAATCTATTTTATATTCCCGTCTATCTCTTTCTATCTCATTTTCAATCAAATTTTGCTCTATCTCTTTGAATCCGCACTTCTCTATCTCTATTTATTTCTCGACTATTATAGTCTATCTCTTTCTATCTCCTTGTTACTCAAAATCGCTCTTATCTCTTTCAATCGTCTCTTCTCTATTCCTTCATATCTTTTGCCTATTCTTGACTATCTCTTTCTATTTCCTTGCCAGTCTCAACTCGCTTCAATCTCTTTCAATCTCGATTGCTCTATTCCTTTCTATTTCCATTTCAATCCACATCCACGTCTATCTCTTTGCATTCACACTTCTCTATCTCTATCTATCTATTGCCTAACATAGTCTATAAGAGGAGATAGACAAGAAATAGAAAGGTATAGGCGGAGACAGAAAAGAGATAGAAAGGGATAGGAAAGAAGGAATTCAAAGAGATAAGCGTGAATGTGGATTGAAATGGAGATAGAAAGAGATAGAGGGGATAGGTGAGAGATAGAAAAGGATAAACAATCGTTATCCCTTTCTATCTTAAGGCTGTTGGAGTAACGAAAAAAATGTCATTTTTTACATTAGATTTTAAGGCCGCAAAAAATACACGATTTTAAGTGCCGTTTGGCAGGGAAGTGTTTCACGATGTGAAAAATGGGGCTTAGTATCTGTTTTTTGAATAAATTAATTTGTTTGGCTAAAATGGAAAAGTTTCGGCTAGGGTTAGGTTTTAGGTTAGGTTAGTCGAAACTTTTCCATTTTAGCCAAACAAATTAGTTTTTTCGAA
>CAJFCP010000201.1:113685-135369 GCA_904066005.1 Synergus itoensis
TATCTCTTTCTAAAGTCTGTTACGCTTCGGCAGCCCGCAAGGCTGACTCCAGGTAGTATATGCTCGAAGATAATACAGAAAAAGTCGATAAAAATAGTGATTATGGTAAAATAGAAAAAAAACAGTCGGTAAAATAGATCGAACTGTTGGTATTTCAGAAAATTGTCGCTAAAGGACACAAGTATGATTTTAAAGGTGATTCAACTCTACTTCGATAAAATAAAGCTACGAATAGAGGGAATTTTATTCATTTAGTCGTCTTTCTTCAAAATGGAATGATGAAGGTAGGAAAACTGGAGAATTATATTTCTCAATAACCCAGATGCGTCAAATCTGCAACTCTATTTCTACCTAAGGTCTGCATTATTCCTAAGAATCTGGATTGGGAGCCGAGGGGAATTAATTTTTAAACTGCAGCTCTGGCGCGAGTTGGAATTGTGTGTTGAGAGAATTGATAAGGTAGGAGGAGAATTTTTCGAGTCCATTTAACGTTCATTGCGAAAATCCGTCGTCAGCAGATGGAAAGAAATTTACGTTTACTTACTTGAGTGACACCTCCAGAGGCCGTGCTCGGGGCTTTTTCAACGTAGGATTGGCATTTTTAATTTTCCATTTGTCCATCTAGCCATAACTAAACCAACGGGACCTGCGGCGATTTGCAAATTTTAATAACTTTCGTTCACATCCTGATTCCCACTCAACACTTTCGAAGTGAAGTATACTGAAAAAGAGTTTTTTATTAAAAAGAGATCATAAGCGATTTTAGCCAAAAGATATTACAGAATTTAATTAATTAAATTTACCAATTTTGGTAATTAACAGAAAATTTCTACTTCACCGACCTGAAAAAATGTTTATCTTAAGGGCGTTGGACCCAAGTGTTAAGTTCAAAATTTTATTCTCCATTTTACTCAACGATTATTATGGATAAATATTTTTTTCACTCTGTAGCACTAATCTTTTTTCAAATATAAGACTGCGTACAGAGCGAAAACATATTTCATTTCGATACTTTTTGCATAAAACAAAGAATTCAAAATCTGACTTCAAAATTCAATATTTTCATTTTAGTTAAAAAATATTTTAATTAGATATTTTCTCGCTGTGTGCGCATAATTGTAATTAAAAATGGATTAATTCTATAGAGGGAAAAAATTTAAAATTAAATATTTGTTGAGTATAATGAAGAAATCGAATTTTTAGATTACAATTTGGCTCCAACATCCTTAAATATTATCTTTTGGAAATACTTTTAAAATTGTCAGAAAAATTGGACATTTGAAAATTTTTATGATAAACTTGGTTTCTAAATTCAGAGGCTCGATGTTTTTATCTCTTCTTGGAATATTTTCGTAAAGACTCGAGGAGTTTGTTTTTCAAACAAATACTAAGGAAACTCAAGAGCTTGCAAAGCTGCAAGTGGTTCTTCTCAAAAGACTAAAAATATTTTTACTGCTTAAAGTTAATCCACTGAAAAGAAAACGTTACCCTATCTAAATTCAGATGAGTGTCGGTAAAGCAGTGCAAATAGTCAAGAATGTCGATAAAACAGATCGAACTGTCGACAAAGAAGAAATCGAAGTAGATAATAATAAAAAAAAAATTATGGTGAATATATAAATAGGTAAAAAAAACGTTTTCAAAAAACAATTTATCTAAATAGAAATGTTGGTAAAACGGGAAAAAGGAAGTTGAAGAGTGGAATAAAATTTTCGAATAAAAAAAAAGTGCAGCACGTCTTTTGTCGGGAGAATCTACAAGATGGCGGGTTTAAGGGAACGTAGAATCTCAAGAGCTATCGTGACCGCTTCTCGAAAGCGTAATATGTATTGTAGCTCCAGTCATGTCGTGATTTTCAGGGTACAGACGTCGGTGCTCCCGGGGGCGGTCACGTCTTGTACGAGATTCAATTTGCCGACAGTCCCCTTCCCCTCCCCACCCTCCCCCACCCACTTGACTTTTCTCTCTCCATCTATTGTGCCACCTACGACTTCTTATCTCTTTTTTCCGTTTCCTAACTCGGATAAGGGCCAGCATAAGTGATCGAGGCGAGAAGTTCTCTACGGACCACGTACGAGTATTTCATTATTTCTTATATTTTTCATTTTTCATTATTTGGTGTAATCATTTATTTATCTAGATTGTAAAAGTTACAATAATTATCATTCTAAATCATTATTCTTTTGGAATGTTTTTACTAATTTCTTTTCCATTAGTACAATCTATTTTGCCGACATTTTGATCTACTTTACCGACAGACTTTTTACTTTACCGACTTTTTTTACGATTTGAATTATTATCAGGGTTGTGCACGTAATATACCTTAGATAAATTACATGAGGTTTTTTACGTAATTTACGTACGTATATTACATCCTGAGTTTTTTTTACAAAACGTAATATACGTTTTCAAAATGGCGCCACAGCATCTGATTGGTTGCTATTAGCGCGCAATATTCAAAAAGTGAGGTTATGTTTGTTCTTTCCGTTTTTTCTTACATCCGCCATCTTTTTTTACATTTATGACGTTTTTTTAAGTATATTACATTTTTTACGCATAATACGTCAAAAACCTCAAGTTACGCGTAACTGACCAACACTGATTATTATTAATGATATCTGAAGTTTAATTATGAGATTTTTCTTATCAACTGACATAATGTGAAAGGAAATTTCTAATTTTTTAAAATTGATTTATATTTCATAAGAAGGAGAGGAAATTCGAATTTAGTATTCATAAATCAAAAATTCTTTATCAAATTAAAATGAGAAATGCAAGGTGGAAAGACTATTCGCTGACTCGTGCTACTGTTTCCCCAGAGTGTCTGTAGGATTAAGTAGTAACAGCCGAATTGGTCAGACGTGAGTTGCACTAGAGATTCGATGAACAATTATTTTATTTCCTCTCTGGGAAATTCCTACGTTTCATGATAGCAGAGAAAATTATTTTATCGTCTAGACGTTTAATGTGATTTCTATTTTCAAATTGATTTAATGAAATTATATTTTTCAATTAAAAAAAAAAAATCATTAATAAGTATAACTCCATTAACCATTATATTGTTCAAACATTGTAAAATGGATATCAGGAAAAGTAGATAAATTTTTCCGAAGGTATTCTCCATTTCTCCAATAGAATTTCATTACAAGTTTCATGGAATTTCTGCGGGATTTCAAAGCTTGTCCAGAATTGTCATACAGAATTTCTATCAGAATATATTGTACAAAATTTAAATTTAATTTTCTTTCTATATTCCGTATGTCTTAAATTCATTTTTGTGAACATTTTATGAAATTTCTTTTAAATTGTTTTTTTGGTGTTTCAGGGTGTCTAATGATCAGGGAATTGGAAATTCCCGGGGCTTTCCCGGTTTTCTCGAGGTCAAATTTTTTTTCCTCTGAACAATTTATAGTTGCCTTTTTGCGATTCTTGAAAAAAAAATTTTTAATTTGATAAAGTAGAAATTCTATCTTAAAAAAGTGGTGTAACGAAATGTCTCGAAAATAATAATTGCGGGTGTGTTGGATTGCTCTCATCCTTAAAATTTCACGAAAACCTTCGAAATCCTTGTAAATTCTACAAAATATTTTAAAAAAGAAATTTTTTTTTAAATCCCTCAATAAAATAACTTGACAAATTTTAAAATCTTTTAAATCCTATAAAAATCTCTTCAAATCTGTTCAACTTCGTGAAAACCTTTTAAAATACCCAAAAACTTCTTGAAATTCTTTAAAACTCTACGATAACATTTAAAAACCCTTTAAATCCATTAAAAATATTAAAAATCTCGTAAGATTCCATAAAATCTTTTAAAAACCAGAGAAGTTTTTTGAAATCCATTAAAATTATTAGAAATCTCATAAAATATCATGAATCCCTTAAAAATATCAATAAAGTCTTTTAAAAGTCATTAAAATCTCATAATTCTCTGAAAATTCTTGGAAATTTCATGACTGAATTTAAAATCCCTTAAAATTCTCAAAAACGTTTTGAAATTTTGAAATTACATGACAAGACTTAAAATCCCAGAATCCTTTCTAAATCACTTCAAATTGCACGAAAAACCTTAAATTAAAAACGAAATCTCTTAAAGTTTGAGAAAATCTCTTAAAATACCCAGAAAATTCTTGAAATTCGTGAATACGTAGAAATTTCAATCAGAATAAAACTGGAATTATTTCCCCCTGTAGAATTAATCAATTTTTAATTTTTTTAACTAGAATCATGCACACAGAGCGAGAGTTTCTAAATAGTTTTTCTAATAGTTTTACTTTATTTATGTAAAACTTACATATTTTATATAAAATATAAAAAGCGATAATAAAAATATTGTAATTTTATATAAGAATTTAAACTGGAAGACATCTCGTGGATTGGAACTGTTCCTCCGTTTTTAACTTAATTTAATTAGCTGATAAATTTATAAGAAATTGACGGCGAATTCCATCATTTTTCTTTGACTAAAATTTAAAGTTCTTCAAAAAATTTTGTATGAAGAATGTAACCAGTGATAATAGAAGAAGGGCCATTGCCATAAATGAAGTCGAAGAAGAGTTGCACAAGTTTGTAGCGCACAAATGGGTTTCCTTCATGAATTTAGTTACTGCTACTCCTCGAACACAGTAACGAACAATAATGCTAGGCACATCTGAAAAAGAAAAATGAGCTTTATTTTGCTTTTCTG
Organism: Synergus itoensis; assembly: GCA_904066005.1. Taxonomy (NCBI): domain Eukaryota; kingdom Metazoa; phylum Arthropoda; class Insecta; order Hymenoptera; family Cynipidae; genus Synergus; species Synergus itoensis. The sequence goes on from CAJFCP010000201.1 coordinate 118,370, forward strand.
AAACTTATTATTTCTTTTAGGGTAATAATTCCGAGAAATAGGGGGCCCCCACTATTGGGCGTCGAGCTCGGAAATTGCGCGTGTGTGCGAAATGTGTGTTTGAGTACGAAACCTCAAATAGAGTTAGCGGCCGGGGGCGATGAAAACGTAGCGTCTTTTTGATTAAATACGTATAAATGCATATAAAATACATATAATATTTTTTAAAAGGTCATTACTCACAGAGTATCGGAAATTACTCTAAAATTATTAAAAATTTGGAAACTTTTTTGCACACAATATATTCAAAAATAAAACTGAGAATATTTCAACATGTGGACAAAAATATAATATATATAAAATACGACTGTTTATAGTGTACGTACATGTTAAAAAGTGTACATATTATATGTATTTTAATTTAAAATGAAATTAAAATTTTGTTTTCTTAAAAGTTTTATAAAAATAAAGCTGCGGCTGCTAGCTCTTTTTGGGGGTTTGCGCCCAATTCTCGAGGCAGCGTGAGTAGGATTTGTAGTGGGGGAAGCGTCCGAGCTCATCAAGGCCATTGTAGCTCTTATCGAGGTAGCTCTTAGAGAGGTTGTACTGTATATGATAACAATTAAAAGTGATATAAATTAATATTAACTTTACTTACACTCGACCACTGTTTTTGCGCAAAAATCAGCACCTTCACAAAAGGTTGAATTTATAAGATTTTTATCACAAGATTTCATTGAAACTTTAATTCTGAACTTTTCAGTTTCCGATTCATATCCTTCCACACAACTGATGCATTCCAAAATCCCTCCTAAAATATATTTTAAAAATAAATAAAATGTAAATCATATCTTACAAGAATATTAAATATCCTTTTTGTTAATATTGATTCCTATTTTCAGTATTATAATTAATAGTATTTTCAGTGTTATATTATTATACCTGCAGGACAATGATAATTGGCGCAATTCATAATTAATATTTGAAATTAACAATCTTCATAGGGGCCATCCATAAACCACGTGGACAGTTTTTCACCTCTTTTTGACCCCCCCGCCCCCAATCGTGGACAAAATCCCATGTATAATTTTTTGAATATACATGGATCCTGGAATTTTGTCATACCCCCCCTCCCCCCATAACCTGTCCACGTGGTTTATGGATGGCCCCATACTGAATTGCTTACCTTTGCTTCTATTAGAGATGGAAATTACAAAAAGAGCAATTATGAAAAGAAACATCATTATTCTGTATCTGTTTGAATTTAATTATATAAATTTCATAATTAGCTTCTCTAGGGCTCTATTCTCGAGTTCGTTCGAACAATTTTCGTAAACGAATAATTAGTAGTTCCATCTTACTCTTACTCACGTGATTAGAAAAAGACAGACAGTACATTCGTATACGAAAATTGCCAGCCACACACGATTAAGGGCCTGAGCCACGGTCGTATATACAGGTCTAGAAACTCCCGGGGTGGGGGCACGCCTGTTAGTGAAGCGCAAAAGTTTCCGAATTCTGCCACTATAGCCAATGGCGCTGCTAGTTATGGGTCCGTGGTCGCATCATAACATAACCTAAATACGATGATTCTAAAGATAAAAGATATCTGCAATTAAGGCCTGATTACACGCTTTTAGGAAAATGTTCTTCTTCTCACTCTACCATGTGACTATCCTATAAGTTTGTCTCATTCGCACATTTTCCACACATTTTACCCGGAAAATGTGCGAGAAAATGAGACAAACTTACGGGATAGTCACATGGTAGAGTGAGAAGAAGGACATTTTCCTAAAAGTGTGTAATCAGCAGTGGGATTCCGAGCACACGAATCCGAACGGACCTCTCTTTCTATCCTACGGCGTTAAAAAGAGAGATCCGTTCGGATTTTGAGCTCGGAATCCCACTGCAGGCCTTTAAGGTTATGTTATGATGCGACCACGGACCCATAACTAGCAGCGCCACTGGCTATAGTGGCAAATTTTAGAAGCACAGGTGATGACATTAAGAGCGTACCCCCACCCCGGGAGTTTCTAGACCTGTATATACGACCGTGGATAGAAGATAAACGTTCGACTATAATTTCGAATTGTCGTCGAACGTCTATATTTTATCTCATACGATAGAAAGAGATGCCAAAAGAACAGTCGATTCGAATCGATCGTACGCAGTAACATTCATATATGCCTTCCATCGTAAACATGTCAACCCAACCCTGGTTTCCAAAGATTCTAATGGAAACCAGGGTTGGGTTGACAAGTTTACGAGGAAAGACATATATGAATGTTACTGTACCTCGTTCTCTACCTCACATGGTAGAAAGAGAGGTCCGTTCGAATTCGAAAACTTTCACGGCATCGGAGTCCCACTGCTGGTATAGTGCCCTGCATTAATGCCTTCCTTTGTAAAAATGTCAACCCAACCCTGGTTTCCATAAGATTCAAATCGAAACCAGGGTTGGGTTGACATGCATTAAAGTAGACATTACCAAGTTGTATAAAAACGATACACTCGACGTTCCCAATAATAACGTTCCCAATATTAACACGTTCCCAATATCAAACGCATTCCGTTGTCAATATCAATCAGCATGGACCTAAAATCTAACTTGATACCACTCCGCATGCGTTGCGCTTCGGCATCTGATTGGTTTCTATTGGCGCGTAGTTTAAAATGCTAAAAATATTATTTTATGTGCAATACGCATGCGCAATTGATGTGACGCATGCGCAATTGATGTGAGATTTGAGAAAAGAAATTTGGTTGATATTGGGAACGCAGCTCCGACTTGGATTTCGTTGATAAATAAAAAAATTAATGAATTGAAAAAAATTGTATAAATTAGTATTCTAATAAATATTTAAATAACGAGAGGTTTTATAACAAATTTAATATATTTACCTAAATTCTAAATAAAGAGAAAATTATTTAAATTTAATATAAATATTAAATTTTTTATTTCATTTATAAATTATTTATAATAAATTATAATAAACTCTTACTATAAAATATAATATAAATAATATATTTTAATTTATAAATAAAATAAATGTTATTGTAATTTTATATTATCACATATAAAAATTAAAATAAATTTTAATTTCTAAATAAAATAAATGTATTGTAATTGTAATTGAAATTGTAATTGTAATTGTAATTGAATTTTAAAAGATTTCATTTATGATATTTATGATTCCTAAAAGATTTTGTGAAATTGTAAAGGATTTAATTGTATTTTAAGAGATTTTAAAGAATTTATGACAGTTTATATAATATTATAGAATTTTAAATATTATGGTTAAATTTTAATGAATTTAAAAGGATTTTACAAATTTATTGAGATTCCTAAAATTAGACTAGGAATTACAAGTTTTTATATTTTCAAAAATTAAAAATTCTGAATTATTTTGCATACTTTTGCAATCCCTTAATTTTTCCAATCCCACATTTTTTGGGGGAAAAAAATGAGATTTCAAAGGATTATAAAGTAATTTTCAAGAATTTGACCATATATTTTGTGGAATTTTAATTAATTTGAGTAACTTTTAGACATTTTATGAAATTTCATTGAATTTTAAGGTATTCTAAATGATTTAATGAAATTTCATGGAATTTTGAGTAATTTGAAGTAATTTTAAGGATTTTCACAAGATTTTGAAGGATGTTAAAGGGATTTTAAGATATTGTATGGGAATTTTACGAGATTTCATGAGATTGTCAGGAATTTTAAGGAACTTCATGAAATTTCATAGGATTTTAAATAACTTTAAGAGATTTGTCCATATTTTATGGAATTTTAAGTAATTCTAAGGGATTTTACGATGTTTTATGGGATATTAAGTAATTCTAAGTAATTTTAAGAAATATCAGGTGAATTTACGAAATTTAAAGGAATTTCACCAATTTTTGAAGTATACCCGTGTGGAAATGTGCCCAGATTAGCCCATACTATAATTGGGCGCCAATGTGCGCCCAACTGGGTAGCCTAAATATGAAAAAAAATAAAGAGATTCGATTGTTTTCATTATATAATTAAATAAATGCAAAGTGTGATTAATACTGTACTTTTTTCAATAATTCATATTCCTGAATTATTAAAACTAAAGTTTCTAGAGCCAGTCACTGTTTAGTTTATACTTAAGTTTATATCTAGCTTAGAAGCGACGAAGAATAATTAAATTTATGATTTAATATCGATTGGTTCATGTTTTAAATATGTTTAATTATAATTAATCCATAATTTGTTCATTTGTTAAACATATCGATCCGTTCATATGTAAAGATATAAAAAAAGCACTAAATCTTGTTTGTGCAAAAACAAGTTTTTTTTATAATATACTTAACATAAAGATTAACCAATTTTAATATTTTATTATTAATTGGTCAGCCCACATTCAGCCCAAATAATAACTGAGTAGAAAAAATATTGCCCAACTTGGGCCCAACTAGTTTCCCCTAATATGAGTTTTAGTTGGTATGAGCGTTACAACCCAAAATGGGCCCCACTTAGAGATCCCAGTTGGGCCCCAATTGGTACTTGGGCAAACTATCTGCAACCCAGCCTGGCCCCAGTCGATGATTCCACACGGGTAATAAAGGCATTTTAAGGAATTTTATCAAAATCATGAAGATTCCTGAAATTAGATTAGATTAGAGAATTAAAAATTCTCAATTATTTTTTCTACTAGCAAAAGGTGTGCAAAAACAAGAAAGTAATCGCGCGCAGAGCGCGCGGATCATAATTGCTAGTAGAATAAAAAGAAGATAAAGTAGAAAAACGTCGATTTTTCTACAAAATACAAAAAATTCCAGGTCCTAAATGAAATTCCCAGGTTTTTCCAGGTCAAATTCTTGAATCGCATAATTCGCCATATTATTATACGCTAATTCTATTTCCCAAAAGAAAAAAGGATCCAGGAGTAAATGTATCAATTTTATTCTAGACACCACACATACTCGTAAATATTTTCTCCCATCAGACACGCCCTATAACATCTCACTTTCAAAAAGTTCTCGTTCGGTGCTCGGAGTGATTACGTTAAAAGCACTTTACACCTATATTCTCAGCGATACAGTTATAGCAGAGAGGTGATAAAATAAAAAGTAAGGCGTTAGTCCCTCTTGCCCTTCCTTTTCACTCACAGGCTTGGCCCTCATCTTTCTCCAGCTCTATACCATTCGCCACCCTTATATCGTAATTTTTCTTTATTTTACACCTGCTACGACTTCCTTGACAAAAGAATCAATGTCGATGGTTCGAACACGTTCCGAGCAGGCTCCGTTTAAACCCCGCAGATATCCAACGTGTCAATTACGTCTGTACCCTTATTACGCTTCGCGACATTCGTGACCTGACTTTGAATTACTAAGAAGGTTCGAACTGACTCTTTCCTCTTTGTCACCTGACTCCTTTATTCTTTCCCTCCATCTTCTTTCTTTTTATTTTCACCTTTCATTTTCTCGGATACTTTTTCTCCTTGAGCTCAAGGGCCTCCACTATGAAAGAGTAGAAGTAGTTATTCTGAAATTCGAAAGCAAAGAGGGGGGTTTTCATTTATACATTCATCGCATGAATATTAAGTAATAAGGTAATGCTTGTATTGTTGTTATCCTTTGTGTACGACTCTAAGTATGTTTTTTACTGAGATAGTCTGATCGGTATTTAATAATGTCGGGAAGAAATGTTATTTAAATTCACAAAGGGTATAAAGTATAAAGTTATATGGTAAAGTATCTTTTTAAAAAATAACGAGGTAGATTTAATAGGGATAAGGGACGCTCATATCAAACAACTATATTCTTCTCAAGACGTGCTGTAGAATCTAGATATGTATTCTCGATTGAAAAAGAAGCAAATTAAGGGAAGAAAAATTCTATTTCATTTCTATTTAAAAATGAGAATATAAATTTGATGAATATTTAAGTCTAGTTCAGTTAAACATTTACCGTTGGCACGTACGTCAATGGGAGAATGAAGCATGCAAGGAACGTAGGCACCATTCTCCGCAAGAAAGACCCGGCATCATGAGATTACACATTTTGCAACGTTTCAACCTCCACGATAACGCTTTTCATTCTCCTGTCTCGGGCAACGGATAACCGAAAACAGGCATTGTTCCTAACAAAATGGCTCTTTCATAGAAACAGAATTGAGTTTCTCCACTCCACAATTTCCGGTTACTAGCTCCCAGGAATAATAATAACATTACCCCATTTCGAGTGGCCGCATAATTATCTCCCGAGTCTACATTTTTTCAAGACATGGGATAATATTAATAACTCGCCTGCGAGATACAATGTAGTAAATTTCATGAAATTACAAGGCTTTTAGTCCCTCAAACTTAAAAATGATATACCTCGAATCATGTGCGTGTATCCCTGCTGGAAATAAAGAGATAGAAATCCTATCCCTTTCTATCTCCTTCTATCTCTCGCCTATCCCCGTCTATCTCTTTCTATCTCCACATCAATCCACATCCACACTTATATCTTTGCATCTCCTTTTCTCTAGACCTTTCTATCTCTTGTCTATCTCCGTCTATATCTTTCTATCTCCATCTCAATCCACATCAATGCCTATCTCTTTCAACCCCACTTCTCTATCTCTTTCTATCTTTTTTCCATCCCCGTCTATCTCTTTCTATCTCCTTGTCAATCGCCGTTCTCTGCTATCTCTTTCAATCCCCACTTATCTATCTCTGTATATACCTGTCTATCCCTTTATATCTCTTGTCTATCTCTTGCCTATCCCCATCTATCTCTTCCTATCTCCATATCAATCCACATCCACGCTTATCTCTTTGAATCTCCTTGTTTTCTATCCCTTTGTATCTCTTGTCTATCTCCGTCTATATCTTTCTATTTCCATCTCAATCCACATCATTGCCTATCTCTTTCAATTTCCACTTTTCTATCTCTGTATATGCTTGTCTATCCCTTTCTATCTCCTTGTCAATCTCAATTCGCTTTTATTTCCTTGAATCTCATTTTTTCTATCCCTTTATATCTCTTGTCTATCTTTGTCTATATCTTTCTATCTCCATCTCAACACACATCAACGCCTATCTCTTTCAATTCCCACTTCTCTATCTCTTTCTATCTTTTATTCATCCCTGTCTATCTCTTTTTATCTCCTTGTCAATCACCGTTCCATCTTATCTATTTCAATCAACACTTCTCTATATCTTTCTATCTTTTGTCCATCTCCGTCTAACTCTTTCTATCTCCTTGTCGTTCGCCGTTTCCTCCTATCTCCTTCAATCCCCACTTTTTAATATACTTGTCTATCCCTTTCTATCTCCATTTCAATCCAAATTCACGCTTATCTCTTTGAATCTCCTCTTCTCTATCCCTTTCTATCTCTTGCCTACCTCCGCCTATATCTTTCTATCTTTTGTCTATCTTCGCCTATCTCTTTCTATCTCCATCTCAATCCACATCAATGCCTATCTCTTTCTATCTTTTATCCATCCCCGCCTATCTCTTTCCATCTCTCGTCCATCTCCACCTATCTCTTTCTATCTCCTTCTCAATCCACATCAACGCCTATCTCTTTCAATCTTTAGTCCATCCCCGTCTATCCCTTTCTATCTCTTGTCTATCTCCGCCTATCTCTTTCTATCTCCTTGTCAATCACCCTTTTTTCCTATCTCGGTATATACCTGTCTATCCCTTTCTATCTTCTTGTTAATCTTAATTCGCTTTTATCTCTTTTAATCTTCAGTTCTATCTCTTTCAAGCTCCATTTTCTATCCATTTGTATCTTCATTTCAATCCACATCCACACTTATCATCTCATATTTTCTATCCCTTTCTATCTCTTGTCTATCTCCACCTATATCTTTCTACTTCCATCTCAATCCACATCAACGCCTATCTCTTTCAATTTTCACTTCTTTATCTCTTTCTATCTTTTATCCATCCCCGTCTATCTTTTTCTATTTTTTTTATCACAGTTTTCTCCTATCTCTTTCAAACCCCACTTCTCTATCTCTTTCGATCTCTTGTCCATCCCCGTCAATCTCTTTCTATCTCTTTCAATCTCCACATATTTATCTCTGTATATACCTGTCTATTAAGGTGGCCCAAAAACATCAACTTTTAAAAAGTTCAGGTGCACCTTCATATTTCGGTTACAAATCATGAAAAAATATTACCCTATAAATTTTAGCCAAATCGTAATATATTTAGTGCTCCCTAAATGACGTTAAAGCTTTAATAGTGCGTATCTCGTAAACTATTAGAGATAAATGACTTTAAATATAGGTCTCTGAATTTGTTTTGATTTCCTCTATATTTTAAGATAATTTATAAAACTTTATTATCATACAAATTCAGTGACCTATATTTAAAGTCATTTATCTCTAATAGTTTCCGCCGAGATATTCTTAAGTTCTCTATCCCTTTCTATCTCCATTTCAATCCACATTCACGATTATCTCTTTGAACCTCTTCTTTTCTATCCCTCTTTATCTCTTGCCTATCACCGCCTATCTCTTTCTATCTCTATTCCAATCCACATCAACGCCTACCTCTTTCAATCCTCACTTCTCTATCTCTTTCTATCTTTTGTCCATCCCCGTCTATCTCTTTCTATCTCTTTGTCAATCACCGTTCTCTCCTATCTCTTTCAATCCCCAATTCTCTATCTTTTTTTATCTCCGTATATACGTGTCTATCCCTTTCAATCTTCTTGTCAATCTCAATTCGCTTTTATCTCTTTTAATCCCCAGTTCTCTGTTCCTTTCTATCTCCATTTCATTCCACTTCCACGCCTATCTCCTTCTGCATTTCCGTATCTTTATCTATATTTCGCCTATTCCATTCTATCTCTTTCTATCTCCCTCTGAATTAAAATTGCCCCTATCTCTTTCAATCCCCACATCTCTATTCCTTCCTGTTTCTCGTCTATTCTTGTCTATCCCTTTCTATCACAGTTGGCTCTTATCTAGAAGGATAGAAAGGAATAATATTTTTATGCTTATAAATAGACTATGAGATAGAAAGAGATAGGTGTTGCCAGAAATAGAGATAGACTGACGGATAGAAGAAATATATATTACCAGATAGGGATAGTCTGAGAGATAGGAAGAGATTGATATCACAGGATACAGGGATACAATCATGGATAAAATAGGTTAGCGTTTTGAGGAAGCAAAATGGATACTTGGAAGAGATAGAAAAGTTGACTTTCTTTCCATCTCCAAATTTCTATCTCTTTCTATCTCTTTACTTCCAGCAGGGATAGAAACAATATAAAGGTCCGTAGAGTGACTGTGGTCTTTTGTACTTGGGAAAATGCGCGGGGGAAATTATAACGATTCGACGCTTTCGAGCCCTTTGAGTGCCCGTATGACGCATAAACTGGCTGGATAATAGCGAACCAAATGGCTGGACCAGGACTCGCTACATCGAGATGGCCTCAGCAGACCACGCACGCATCATAAATAGTAGAGGCTTAACGGCGGTAACGTTTCTATCCGGTTATTACAACTAGCTTGTCACCCTTTCTCCCCTACGCCCCTGTCCCGCGGAACTCCTACACCACCCCGTAAACCCTAAAACCCTAAACCACCCACCTCGATCCTCGTTATGTCACTATTCCTAGATGCATCACTGTATGCAATGCTCTCAACATGACGACTCTGCAGTTTCGAACTGAAATTGTCCAAACAAGGGCACCACTTCCAGCGAAATGAAGCTTGTTGCGTACGTGTTCTCCTCTTTGGTTATAGACTTCTGCTTCTAAAATTCTTTATTACATGTTGAAATTGTAAGGCATGCCTGCTTGAAGTAAAGAGATAGAAAGAGATAGAACTTTTCTATCTCTTCCAAGTATTCATTTTGCATCCCCAAAACGCTATCCCTTTCTATCCACCATTGTATCCCCGTGTCCAGTGATATCTATCTCTTCCTATCTCTCAGGCTATCCCTGTGTCTGGTAATATCTATATTTTCCTATCCCTCAGCCTATCCCTGTGTCTGGTAATATCTATCTCTTCCTATCCCTCAGTCTATCTCTATTTCTCGTAATGTCTATCGCCTTTCTATCTCTTAGTCTATTTATTCGCAAAAAAATTGTATTCCTCTCTATTCCTAATTCTACCTCCCTTGCTAGAACTTTGTATTTCTTTCTATCCCCAAGATTATCTCTCCCTTATTAACTTAAAGGACTAAGAAATTGTGCGGTAAAAACCAATATCACTCATCTGAAAGAGCTCTATCCCAATCTATCTCTTATTTATCCAACTCTATATTTTTCAATCTCTTTGTTAATATCTATAATCTATATCTTCAATTTCCTCATTTATCTTTCGTCTAACCACCTCTGCCTTCTTAAATCTCTGACCGTCGTTATAATCACTAACCTATCTCTTTTAATCTCTTTGTCAGTATAATGACTTTTTTCAAACGAAATAATTGAACCGAAATGAGATAAACAAGGATGGATTTGCTAAAAAAAAGAGTTAAATTGAAAGAGAGAAGGAGACATTCTAAAAGATACGTTTAGAAATAGCCTGGGACAGAAATCAGGGGACTGAAACACATAGCAATAAATGACGATTGACAAGAAGATAGAGAGATAGATGAGGATAAGGGAGAGATTGAAAGGGACAGAAAAGTAGGATTAAAAGAGATTGGACCGAATTTTGATTGTCAAGAAAATAAAAAGGTATAGGTGATAATAGGAGAGAGATAGACAGGAATAAAGAAGTGGCAATTGAAAGAGATGAGCGAATAGAGATTGACAAGGAGATAGAAAGGGATAGACTAGAATAGGCGAAAAATAGGAATATAGATGTGGCGATTGAAAGAGATAGGCGAGGATGTGGATTGAAAGAGATAGGAGAGAACGGTGATTGACAAAGAAATAGAAAGAGATAGACGGGGATAAAAAATAGAAAGAGATAGAAAAAGATAGAAAGAGATAGAGAAGTGGGGGTTGAAAGAGATAGGAGAAAACAGTGATTGACAAAGAGATAGAAAGAGATAGACAGAGACAGACAAGAGATATAAAGGTATAGACGAGAATAGGGAGAAATAAAGAAGAGGGGATTGAAAGAGATAAGAGCGAATTGAGATTGATTAGGAGATAGAGAGAGATAGGTAAGAATAGGCAAGAAATAGGAAGGAATATAGGTGCAGGGATTGAAAGAGATAGGAGCGAATTAGGATAGAAACGGATATAGAAGCGAGGATTGAAAGAGATGAGTGATTTTTATTGACAAGGAGATAGAAACGTATTGAGGAGAATAGGCGATAGATAGGAAGAAAAGTGGGGATCGAAAGAGATAGGAATGAATTGAAGATAGAGAAATGCGGATTGAAAGTCATAGGCGTCAAGATGAATTGAAATGGAGAAGGAAAGGGACAGAGAATTGGAGATTAAAAGAGATGAAAGTGAATTGACATTGACAAGGAGATAGAAAGGGACAGACAAGTATATACAGAGATAGAAAGAGATAGAGAAGTGGGGATGGAAGCAGATAGGCGTTGATGTGGTTTGAGATGCAGATAGAAAAAGATAGGCGGAAATAAACAAGAGATATAAAGGGATAAGTAATCTTTATCTTTTTAGATATCTTTATCTTTCTATCTCTTTATTTCAAGCAGGGATACTGTTTAAAAGCAATGTATTTTCATTTCCGTGAATTTTTTCATTCCGTGAATTTTCTCGGCAAGATTTTAAGGAATTTTAAAAGATTTCAATGAAATTTTCGGAGTTTTCTGAAGAGGTATAAAAAGTTTATAGCGACTTTCTTTAAGGAAAAAGTATAAATATTGAAACTAAAGCTTGCTCTTTAAAATGTATAAATGAATTATTATACAAAACGGGATTATTGATGCGTTGAAAATTACAATTTGAGATTATTCAGATTGTGCAAATTGTTTAGATTGTAAGCATTGCCGAGTAGAGTGCACGATGTGAGGGAAGCTTGATATCTCACAGTATAGATTCGCTTAGAAGTGGTTCCATTTCTCTTTGCAGGCGCCTCAACTTGTTAACTATTCACTATTTTCCAGTCTGTTGTGTTCGAGCGTATAATTGAGTTATAAGTTTTCCATCGAGGGCTTTCCAACGTGAACAGCCATCTCTCCCACGATTGTCTCTCTACCGCTTATCCCCGGCCATATTGCAGTTGTGCCATTCACGCGTCGCAAACACTCGAAAATCACTCTAATCTTTTCTTATTGTCAGCAACTCGAAAACTTCATTTTTTGATAACGAAATCTTGAACAGAAGTTTCAAATGCCGTTTGTTTATGAATCTACTTTTTCTTATTTAAAAATATTCCTCAAACGGGATCAACTCTCTAATTAGAAATTTTCGAACTTTCAGCTACTTTAATCTAACAAAAATTACAGTTTATCAAAGTTTCTACTTGGCCGCAGTTGAATTGGAAAGAAGTTGACTTTCGTAACGAGGGAGACCCTGACTACTCTCGGGAAACACTACATTTCGTGAAACTACTTGGATTTAATAAGCTCTCAGAACGACGCAACTTGACAGATATGCGAGCTTGAGAGAAAGACGACAAGCGAGGGGAAGGATGGGTGGTGATTCGAGTGTCACATATTGTTCTTTCCGCTCAGTTTACCGAGTTTCCACCCAGCTAGGACACATAAATGTCCTCCGAATAACCCGTCCGGTAATATACTAGGGTTGATACCCCCGGGGCAGCTTATACGCTCCTAGTTGCACGAGAATGGGGATGAAATGTATGGTTATGCCACGGGCTCATTGTGCAAGTTATCAAATCGGTTGTTCCTGAGCACCGGTCTTCTTGTTCCGCCTGATAAATTAGACAATAGAGAAAAAGTCCATCAACTCAAACCTCCAGTTCACATCGATAGATTCGCCAATTCTGTAAAAAATCCATTATCGAAGTAGGTCACCTAGTCTAGTCATTAAGCATACATCCACCTATTTCTCTTCATTATAGTCTAAAAGTATTAAAAAGAATTGAATTTGTGCTATCTCCTTCCACTCTGCCTTATACCACGCCCACTTTAAATAGACCAGACCCTTTTTACTGGACACGCCCTGCAACCACGCCTTTTTACTGGACACGCCCTGCAACCACGCCTTTTTATTTGGACACGCCTACTAGCTACGCCAATTTGCAACGCCCACCTTATCCACACTTGAAATCATGCGCATCTTTCTACAATTTAAATTGACATTTGAAATAAACATACAGAATACGATATTATATTTTCATTTAGTAAAGCAAGGTCATTTCAGATGTCTTTGAAGTGTAGGAATTCTCGTTATAATACTAAAATACTAGAGCATTTTCTTTGATCTATTTAAATGCCACACGTTTACTCCACAAGTAATGGAATTTCGTGCGAATGCAGGACAGGGTCGTACAGAAATATCATTTTATTATCGCCTCTTGAAAGCATTGTTTCTCGAGAGATGAAAAACGTCCTTGGAAACGTTAGCAATATGGGAGGAGTTGCTTTTAATTTTTTTCCTTTAAATTGGAATTTTCGAAAGTTAGAAAACATGCGGAATTTTTAGAAATAAAGGGCTTGGTGGCCCACATCAAATTCAGTTTTTAGACGAGCCGGTGGTTTGCGCGCATTTCAAACGAGCGAATCCCAGAGCCGCAAACTCGTTACCGAACGAAACTTGTGGCTGCGGATCTGGGTCGTTCGATTCCACTAATGACTTCGTATAAAGAATTCAGCGAATACGTCCGGTTCGATCCGCTTGTACAAAACTTACACGCCTGGAGCTTTTAATTGCGTCCAAACGTCAAGCCTCGCCGTGATACTTCTCAGCTGACCAAACTTTAATCACGCTGATGTATCATCCACCGCAACATCCCTTTCGATTAACGAAATCGGAAATCGTTGGATAAAAAGACAAACATTCAATCAATTCACTCTTTTCTATTATATGTAGAGAATTTTCCTATATTTGTTGATTGATGTAGATATAGATAACCATCACGAACTCTCGTGATAGGTTTTCGTTTTCCTCGTGGATGAAAAAAGACAATGTCGGTAAGTAAGCAGTACGTCACGAAGTGGCCTCTGTTCCTATCTAAAGTCCAAAAGTCGTATCGGTAAATCCTAAAGAAATCCCGAGTCTTATTTATCGGCACTTTAAGGCTCCGCCAGCAATAAGTTTCGATTGCCGATTCTTTTTTTGCACAAGAGAAACCTTCTTACGACTATCCTTGCCCTTCTCATCCTCTTTTGAACCTATTCAGGCATTAAACGTTTAAGAAAATAAAATACCTCCTCTGAAAAATTATTATACAATCCTGCTATCTCCCTTTTGCTTTTCATCCTCAAAATCCCTGCCTCTTATTACGTCTTTCTTCCCGCTTACACTTTCCATTCATATATTTTTAAGGATGACCTCCTTCTTAATCGAAGAAAAACATTCCCGGTCAAATATTTTTAAAGGATGTGATAATAATTTAAAATAAGTAAATCGATCAAATTCAAGCGAATTGGAAGTTGAAATTAAGTGCAGTACATATTTGAAGATCAGAGTCTGTAAAACAATAGCATTGGGAACGCGACCTAATCCCACTAAATCCTTTATAGTATCACTTGTGATCCGAAGTTAGATCGAAGCTTTGCGAACAATGGAGACACTAAATTCTCAAGTTTTTGAGAACCCTCATGAACTACTGGAATATTTGATCTAAATAAAAAGCTTTCATCGTTCTGTCGTAACGACCTTTTCGTCTCTTCCCTCCCCTAAAAAATATGAGAAGTTCAATTGTCTTTCTCGGAATGAAATTGGACTTGAGAGAAATTGCAAGCGAGAACGACAAGTTACGGCACGCCATCATCAGGATTCGCAGAATATCTTTGGAAGTTGAAACGCGAGCAATTTAGCGCCTCCTTCACTCGCTGAATATCTATATTTTGCCTAACTATTATAAAAACTTTTCAGATAAATCAAAGCTCAATTGCCGTCCCAAGGGAGAAGAGGGTGTCGGAACTTTTGACTTCTCCGCCCTCCTTCCTTATTCATCCCCACATCCGCATTGGCTTCCGAGCTCTGCCAACCCTCTGAACTTAGCTCTAATCCAGTCGTGCCACAGGGACAACTTTATTAGGCGGGAATTTGAAAACTTTACACTTTTCGTGACAGTGCTGAATCTTAATTCTCTAATAAAGATTCAAATATCTTTATACGTTGCTTCCTATTTAATTGGAATCGGAATTATCGCTCTCTCTCTCTCTCTTTCTTTTCCACCAAGCTTTCAGTGTAGATGTAGGTGCTTATGTTATGCCTCGGAAATATCAGGTGATGGGGACAATATCATGAAGAGATCGTAACTGTGACTGCAGCAAATGTAGAGATGAGTTTCAGCTGCTGCTGCAGCGCCGTCTGTATTTTATGAACGACATGGAATTCTGACCAGTGCAATAATGTCGAATTCGCCTGTTGTCTCCACCGACTCAGAATCATTGCCTCGATCAACCCACGCGTTCGTTACGTTGGCATTAAAACAAATAACTTCGGTGTCATAAATATATTTTACTTAAATTAACTTCTGTACTCGTAAAGAGAATACTGTTTTCTAAGACATTACTTTGCATTTATGCAGTACCAGGGATGAGACGATAAAAGGATTTGCGGTGGATGTGGGGGGCAAATCGCGGATTTCAGCCAATTAGATGAGCTGGTCCTTATTGCACTACATTTTAACGCGATCAAGGCCATTAAAGTGCGTCCTAGACGCATTTAATGGCCGCTTTTAATGTAAATCGCTTTCCACTCTGTTTACGGCCACCTTGGTTGCGAATTACATCGGTTTACACGTTGCAAAATAAGCTATATAACTTCACGAACCTTCGTCTCCTGAATTGCCCCTTGCAATTTCCTGTTTCTCTCGACACGAAGCGACAGCTCTTTTTATCGACGCTTCTCGAGATTTTCCATTCGCTGATTGCGTTGCTCTAAGGTCTTCCTCTTTTCCTTTACATATAGTGGAAACCAGCCCTTCAAATTTCTCCAATCGCGAGATCTTGCAATATTACACCTTCAAATCGTTTGCACCTTCGGTCGGAAGTCTGCGCACTTCCTGGAACTTCTTCGCTGAAAATAGTGAGACCTTAAAAAAAAGAGAAATTAATAACAATGTTTTATTTATGTAAAATTTTAAATATCGCCTTTTTTTGGCTAGCGGGAGATTAAAACTTGGTCCGAGGAATCTGCGACACGATTCCGGAATACAGAAGCGTTTTGCGGCAAGAGACATCACGAGAGGCGGTGCTCGCTGTGTACGAGTGTATTCTCTGAAATGGACTTGCTATTATGCCCAAACTAAAGCCGGGCATTCAGCCATCCACAAGCTTATTAGTATGCAAGCGAGCTTGTTGCCTTAGGTGGCTTGAAAGCCCAGCGTGTCACATTCACGACATGTTTCCTCGAGACGAGCAACACACTGCAAGGGAATAGGTTACGGTTTCCACCCAATACGTGCATCCGCACCTCAAGAAACATTAAAGACACCAAGCTATGTTAGCAAGATTTTTTCCTCTCCCTTCTTCCACTTTTTTAGACTATTAAAATTTTTTTCATTTTAATACATGACAATATACTATAGTATATTGTCATGTTTTTCATATATGTTTCTATAGAAAAATATGCATTTTAATGTAAATAATATGCAGGGTGTTCCATTTTAACTTGGACAGCAGGGTATCAATTTCGTGACTTCACTTCACTCTCACCTTAATATTTGATGATTTTTACTTGAAAGTATCCATTTGTCTAGAGAAAACCCAAACATAACCTAAAAGAGATCGAATTAGTTGGCCTTCATCAATACTTGATGATTTTTATTTGAAAATGTCAATTTCTGTTGAGAAAACTGAAACATAACCTAAGAAAGCCAAAAATAGTTAGCCTTTATCAATATTTGATGATTTTTACTTGAAAATATCCATTTGTCTAGAGATAACCCAAACATAACCTAAAAAAGTTTGAATTATTTGGCCTTCATCAATACTTGATGATTTTTATTTGAAAATGTCAATTT
>CAJFCP010000201.1:135379-149113 GCA_904066005.1 Synergus itoensis
GTGTTGAGAAAACTGAAACATAACCTAAAAAAGCCAAAAATAGTTAGCCTTTATCAATATTTCATGATTTTTACTTGAAAATATCCATTTTCCTAGAGAAAACCCAAACATAACCTTAAAAAGCCCAAACTAGTTAGCCTTTATCAATATTTGATGATTTTTATTTAACCCTTCGAGTACAACGTGGGGTGTATGGCCACCCCAACCAGGGCCGGTCTTAGGGGGGGGGGGGCGAGATTGTGCGCCGCACAGGGGCGCCAACGAATTAGGGGCGCCGAAGGCGCCTCGATTTATAACACGATTTTTTATAGTTTTATAATACTTCTATTTCTATAATACTTCTATTTTTATATCAAAATTTCGCACAGGGGCGCAACAGAAGCTAAGACCGGCCCTGACCCCAACGGAACAAAAAACGCACATTCGCTGTGTACAGGTTGCAGAAAGGTTTCCCGCTTTGAGTACCTTCTCTTTCAGTATCACTTCAGCCCCTGCTACAAAAAAAAAAAATTTTTTTTAAATAAAAAAAAATTGTTAAACAATTGCTAAGCTATTTGACAACTTTCCTACATTGATTCTAGGTATTTGGGATTGAATTCAAGCAGGGTATAATCTAACGGGCAGTTCTGCGAAAATCGGTAGTTCCGAAACCAAAACGGGTAGCTCTGAAATTGGGCTTAGTTTATACTCGATCGAGAGAAAAATAGTGATAAAACATTATACATATATTCTGTACACTACCATCTTTATTATCTTAATTGTTGTAATTAAAAATTATAACATTAGAAACGACGTTTCTTCAATTTTCTTTTTTTTTAGTTTTCGTGTAAGACTGCAAGGGCCGCGTCGGGTAGTTCTGAAATTTTCTTACATTATACCCTGAATTCAAGTATTTTTCGAAACCCGGAAATACGCCATTCAAAATTTAAACGCAAAAAACAGAGTGGGGTGTACACACACCCCACGCTGTACTATACGTTCCACGATTCCACGTTGTACTCGGAGGGTTAAAAATATCCATTCGCGTTGAGAAATCCTAAACATAATTTCAAATTTTCAAACTAATTATCCTTTAAAAACTTCAAATGATTATTCTTTTAAAATTCCTAATTTATTTGCTCTTAGCGCCACCTATTTGTGTGCTCTGTGGAAACCATTCGCCATGTACTACAGCTACTACGGTATTCGTCATTTTTTAAGAAGCGTATGCATTTCTTTTAAATCATTAATTCATGCCTGATGAAAGCACTCTGAATATAGCTACGGGGGAGACAAATCATGCTTTAGAGAATCGATACTTCTCCAAACGACGATTTGTCTAACAAACGCTAATTTCAAAGCGTATGAACTTAGACGTGCAATAAAGAATAACAAGAAGTGGCTCACTGTTTCAAAATAGAGCGAAAATTGCAAATAAAGGTAGCAGGCATTTCTTTTAGAATGATGAATAGATGGAGCAACGAATATTTTCCTTATGCGGATTCGGCAATAATGTTTCGAGTGATAGAGATATAATATATATGTATAGAGAGATATTTTTTATTAGCTAAGCTTAAGGAATATCCATTTGGAATAAGATTCGTTCGTCGCGAATTCATGCTCAATAAGCCATATTAGCCTCTCTCCCTAATCAAGTTTATTACTTGTGTCTGATAGGTTCATCGAGTTACTGACTCGATATATGCGCAAACCTGCATCCCTGTATCTCGGTTGCTTGCTGGCAATTTGCCGCAGGGGAAGAATCTACTATGGGGATTCTAGAAATACGTTGGAACGGATCAAAATATGGTACCTATGAGAGAAAAGGGAATTGAGGCTGGAGAAGGCATTTAGCGACACAGACAACATCAATGCACATAGTCCACCCGAGAAACACCTGCAACCAATATAGCAGCCTCTATTTCGTATCGTTTCATTTTCCAACAAGTATAAAATCATTTTATGATCAAATAAGGAGGGTCTTTGACTCCATTTAGCAAATTAAGGATGTTTCAGGAATTATTGGAGAGGGAAGCTTTTAGCATGTAATAAAACCTTTTTCAAATGAACATCAATTCGTGTATTATGTCAGTACATTCGGAATAAATCCAATCAGCATTGATAAAGTAGCCCTCGAACATTGTAAGTGGAAATTTATTTGTTGCTAGCAACGCTTTTCTTTATTATCAAAGGCTGACATTTTCCCCCTACTATAATCGTCAATTTTCTAGATAATAATAGAAGCGTAGCAAATGTGATACCTCTGTTACTGACAGACAGAAAAAAGGCTCCAGTTGAAGGGTTGAAAGCATGATTTACTCCTTTGGAAATCGAGTTTTATACGCTCGACTTGAATCCAAACACATCATAAAGTAACAAATAACGAAGAGAAAGACAAATAAGAGCAAAACAAATAAAGAAGAGAAAAACAACAATCAACTTGAAATATTGCGAGGAGAAAATATTTTTCGATTTACATGTGATGGTTCGTTAGGTTCGGGGAATAGCAATCAATGTAACAAATTGCGAAAAATGTGGTTTCATTTAAACCGATTGAAATTACTATTTTGAGCACTTTTAAAGGAAGTAATATCTACACCATTGATTGCTTTTTCCCTTTTGTTTCCGGAAAAGGGAAACGAAATTGTTGACCGGTGAAATCGCTGATGCAAACGTCGACAGGCAACAAAACAACGAGAGTGTTCACCACATCACACGTTACCGCCATCCGCCATGCCAAGGTACATCCTCGCCGATATTGCGTGGTTACAGGTGTTTAGCAATAAAGAGACGTGGCTTGTCTCCCTACATTTCTCTCCCTTTTGACTATCTGGATCGTGTTTATAGCATGAAAAATGTTTTTTTATTTTTTTTTTTCCCCGATGGAAATAGTTTGCGGCGACCTAAAAATACAATATATGCACGAAAATCCCGAACTTTTTAATTACAGGGTTGAAAAACAACCCCTACTGATAAACGACTTTTGATACATACAAAATCGACTTGAAAACCAAAAAGGAGGCGAACTAACACACATTTTAAAACGCAAAAAATTATCGCTAATAATATGCTTCTCTATGGTGGGGGTGAGATCGCTCGGCCGCACCCCTAAAAACCACCCCCTATTAACATCAAGAAGGAGGTAGCTTGAAACGAATTTTTAAACGTGGAAAATTCTCTTTAATAATCCCCAATATAATAGAGAGGACGAGAAGTCTCAGTGTCACCCCTAAAACCCACCCCCTATGGAAAACACGCTAAAAAAGTAACAAAATCGACTTTCGTTTTCTACGTGGCGATTCCAGTCAGTCAGATTCCATGTCCGCGAAGACTAATATAAAAAGGAAATGAAACATTTAATATACGTTTTTAATATATTTATTCTAGACTTAAGGGCATGCTCTTCGGCGACATTATGAAATTTTTTGAAAATATTTTTTCCGAATTTTTTTTTTCAAAATTATTACTCAAAATAAATGTCAAAACGTAATTTAGTGTCTGCGTTCCTATATTCTAAAGTTTCAAATCGATTCATCATTGCATTTGGCCGTGGTGATGTCGAAAAAAAATTTCATAATGTCAGCGAAGAGCATGCCCTTAAAAAAAAATTTCATACCAGATTTGTGTTCCGTGCCTTTTTTAATGCTCTTTTCCTTGCTTTCCGATGAAGAAGCAGAAGACGCCTCCTCGTCCTCTTCATCTGAAGGAATTTTATTCCTTGAATCACCAGTTCCACCTGCTTTCAAATAAATTCCAAGATCAAATTTCAAATAAATTTAAAGTTCAAATTTTGAATAAAAATATCCATACCAGGCTTTTGTGCTTTTGAAGACGCCTCCTCGTCCTCTGCATGTGGATGCCTACTTCTTTTCTTTGCAGCTCTCGCAACTATCATTAAATTAAATAATTTCAAATTTCAAATGAAAATTAAAATATAAATTTAAAATGAAAATCAGTGTAACTACATTTCAAATAAATTCCAAGTTCAAATTCTCAATCAAAATATCCATGCCAGATTTTTTATCCTGATGTTTGTCAGGTTTTTTGTCGTCACCTTTAGTACCTCGTGCCACAACTGTTATTAAATAAAATAAAAGGGAATTATTTTTTCGGCATTTTTACACATTCAAATTTTTCAAAAAAAAATCAAAGTTAAGATTTCAAATAAATTCAAAGTTCAAATTTTTTCGATCAAAATGTTGGGTGATATTGTGCACAATTTTCAAGAATATAGAACATTTTTCAAAAAATATGACACTTACACAGTATAAAACCTTCTAAGGGCGATAATAATAACTATTGAAGAGCAAAAAAAACCTTACCTAAATCCGAATTATTAAAATAAATTTCTGATCAAAATTAAGTATAAATTTAAAATTTATTAGAAATCTCATAAAATTCCCAGAAACTTTTTGAAATTCTAAATTAATTTAATTAATTAATTAATTAAAATTAATAATAATAATAATAATAATAATAATATTAATAATAATTAATTAATTATTTAATTAATTAAATTATTTTCTAAATTCTATGATAACAATTAAAATACCTTTCTATCCTTTAAAATACATTAAAAGTATTAGAAATATCATTAAATTCCATGAAATCATTAAAAACCATGAAATTTCCATGAAAACTTAAAATCTTTTAAAAATCAGAAAAATCTGTTGAAATTTCTTAAAATTATTAAAAAAACTTTTAAAATTTTATGAATTCTTTTAAAATTCCGCAAAATATCCGGAAATTCCTTAAAATGTTGCGAAATCTTTTAAAAATCCTAAAAATTCCTTTCAAAATTTCGCTCTAAAAAAAT
Organism: Synergus itoensis; assembly: GCA_904066005.1. NCBI lineage: Eukaryota > Metazoa > Arthropoda > Insecta > Hymenoptera > Cynipidae > Synergus > Synergus itoensis. The sequence goes on from CAJFCP010000201.1 coordinate 140,175, forward strand.
GATGTAACGAAATTTCTTTAAAAATCTCGAATACATTGTTGTTCGAAACCTACTCTCTAAATTTGAATCAGAGAAATTCTACGGGTTCAGATTAAGAGAGTAATTAACTTTTGAATGACTTGAAGTTACCCGTGTGGAAAAGCCGGTTGGGGCCTAAATGGGCTCCAGTTGATTTTCCCAAAATGGGATTACCCACTTAATGCCCAATGAATTTAAATAAGATAAATTATTAAACTTTCATCATAATTGGTCATGAGACACATTCAAAATCACAACTAAAATACTATTTTACTAATAAAACTATTATATTTCAAGATTTTTTTTACAAATAGGGTTGCCCAGTTGGGCCCAGATTGGCGCCCAAATAATAATTAGGTTTACACGGGTATAAGAAATAAAAAAAGAATAATCGCATGTTGGTTTGCCAGTAGAATAAAAAGAAGATAAAGTAGAAAAACGTCGATTTTTCAATAAGATACAAAAAATTCCTGGTCCTAAATGAAATTCGCAGGTTTTCCCCGGTTTTTCTCCGTCAAATAAAATTCCCAGGTTTTTCCCAGTTTCCCGGTACGCTAGACACCCTGATATTCTGAATTCAATCCTAATTCAATTCAACCTTCGAATTTCAATACTCAGTCAATTAAACATGTTACCAAAACTGGCGTCGTATATTGTCGTTAAATTTTTTGGAAATTCATTAGATACTCGGGATTTAATTAGCTTTGTTTTGGCGATAAAACTCGTTACTAAAAAAACGATAAAACGTGAAGCGTACAAGGCGCTAACTTTTATCCAGATGTCTCTGTTCAAACGTGACGTCTGTTTTTGGGAAGCGCATTTTAATCGAGAGAAATGGTAACGCTTGCGTGATAGAAGAGAGAAAAAATATACCACGAGAGAGATGAAAAAACAAGCCCAGAGAGAGAGAGAGATCCCAATGAAAATGGTCATTCGCTTTCACGATTAGGTGTGTGCCGATCCAGTCGGATTAGTTTCCGGCTAAAAATTCTCAGAAATCTCTATGACGTGACATTATAGAGAACGCAAACCGTACAACCAGAAAATGAGTAGAGTCAGGTTACCAACTGAATAAATATTTGTTTATTTTTATTGTGTTTTTATTCCTCGAACCCATTAGAATTTCTGATGAGGGCGCATATTAAATAATTACTTGAAATTAAATTTAATGGAAATTTCATTAAAAAGCAACACATCGAGCGCAGGTTTAAACAAATGAGTTTAGTTACAATTAAACTTTCATGAATACTAAAATTTTATTAGTTGACACGTTTAACAGCCGCTTTGATTATTCTTCCGCTCGTAAAGTCCAGTTTAACCCCAATGCAGGAAACATGATAGCGCTACCTTATGATTAAATAAAATTCCCTCGTAAAATTCACCGGAAAATTTATCTACTGAAATATTAATTGCATCGTTTACCTAAATTCGTAAAAATACGATTGCAAAGGAAACTGCAAATAACACTCGAAATTGAATACAATGTTGATTCGGTGAATGCTTTACATATTGTAAGAGTTTGATTATGGGGTTTATTACAAAATTCGTACGGGTCGTTGGTCGCAATGATTATTTCATGAGTCATGTCATTGCTCATAATTTTCCGTTAACGTGGCGCATAATATCATCCGCAGTAATATTCTGTGCACGAATTGACGTAACATTAAAGTTTCGCTGAGGCAACATTGATGCACCAAGCAGAATGAACAGCTATGTCATAAACAACCCACGCTTTTAGCTTCGTTAAGGCTAATGACATAAAATTGTGGAATTACCAATAATAATTGTTACGTGGAAGTATTTTACGTAATAATTCGTTGCTATTTCTTATGGGTGTAATAATATATACTCTCGGACGAGAAATATGGTCGGACAACTAGTACCTCCACTGGAAACTAATAACGCGTTTTAATTAACAACAATCTGAACGATGCTAATATTCCTACACTGCGCTATTCCTGAAAACTAAACATGATATGTTCATCTAACTGAAAATGGTAGTTTGCAAATGTTTGTACGTAAACAGGAGATGCATTGATTGATTGTCAACATTGAAAAAAAAACAGAAACAAAATTACAGGTTTTTATTCTCGACATGTTGAAAGTTCGAGTCTCTATCCAGCATGATTATGTTATCATAAGATAATAAGATAAACAAAGTTTGAGACCAAGATTAGTATTGAATACACTAATTTACAAAAATCCTATCTTAAAAAAGTCATGTTACAAATATATTAAACACATTGTTGTCGAAAACCTGATTGGTTTAGAAATTGCGCGAATTGTGTGAATATACACTGAGAAAACTGTTTCGTTCGGACAACAAAACTTTTTGTTGCTATAGAAGCAACAAAAATTGTTTGGTTGTGCCAACCAAATCTGGTTTCTTTCAACAAACCTTTTGTTGAACCAAGAAAATTCATTTAGACCAATAAAAGCTCGGTTTTTGTTGAATTAAAAAAACTTTGGTTGGTTCAACAAAAATTCGGTTGGCACAACCAAAAACTTTTGTTGCTTCTATAGCAACAAAAAGTTTTGTTGTCCAAACCAAACAGTTTTCTCAATGTACCGAATTTGAAAACTATCTTCAGATTATTTTCGTTGTTAAAACGATTACTAATAAAAAGATTATATAAAGATAGAAAATAATTTAAATTGATAAAAATAATTATTTGGATGTGAAAAATAAATTATTAGTGAAGCAAAAAAATATTTCAAAACATACACTGAGAAAACTGTTTGGTTCAGACAACAAAACGTTTGGTTGCTATAGAAGCAACAAAAATTTTTGGTTGTGCCAACCAAATCTTTGTTCTTTCAACAAACCTGTTGTTGGCACAACCAAACAATTTTTGGTTGCAACAAAAATTTTTGGTTGTGCCAACAACAGGTTTGTTGAAAGAACCAAGATTTGGTTGGCACAACCAAAAATTTTTGTTGCTTCTATAGCAACTAAACGTTTTGTTGTCCGAACCAAATATTTTTCTCAGTGTATATACATATAGGTCAGTGAACATTATTTGAAAAATTAAACAGATTACTTATGGTAAACTTTTCATGCGTTTTTTTATATCAGTTTTTAATATATTAATATTTAATATATATGTATTCGTATATTTACAGATTAGTTACTATCAGAATTATGAGATTTTATGGAATTATAAAGTAATTTTAAGGGATTTGACTATATATTTTGTGGAATTTTAAGTAATTTGAGAAACTTTTAAGTGATTTATAGCTATTTAACGAAATTTCACTGGATTTTTAAGGTAATTTTCAGAAATTCAATGAAATTTCATTGAATCTTCTAAAAATGTTAAGGAATTCTAAAGGGCTTTACGAAATTTATTAAGATTTTAGAAATATTAAGTGATTTCACGGTATTCCGAGGAATTTTATAAAATTTTAAATAATTTTCAACGACTTAAGGAATTTTAAGTGATTTACGAGATTTCATTGGATTTTCAGGAATTTCAAGGGATTTCATAGGATTTTAAATAATTTTATTGGATTTGATGATATTTTTGGAGATTCTAAGTAATTGTAAGCGAGTTTAAAATATTTTATGAGATATTAAGTAATTTTAAGGACATTTATTTCTAGAAATTTTAAAAAATTTGCTAAAATTATATTGGATAACACCAGATTTTGAAGGATGTTAAAGGCATTTTAAGATATTGTATGAGGTTTAAAGTAATTTAAAGACCCTTAAGGTGTTCAAGAGATTTTATGGGATTTCATGGAATTTTGAATACTTGTAAGACATTTTATGGGATATTAACTCAGTTTGAGTAATTTTAAGGGATTAACGACAGATTGTGGAATTATACTCAATTTCATCAGATTTTGAAGGATGTTAAAGGCATTTTAAAATATTGTATGGGGTTTTAAGTAATTTTAAAGACTTTTAAGATATTCAAGGAATTTTATGGGATTTCATGGAATTTTAAATACTTGTAAGATATTTTACGGGATGTTAACTTATTTTGAGGACTTTCAAGGGTTTTTACGAGATTTCATGACATTTTATGGGATAATTTTAAGGGATTTTACGATATTTTATGGGATATTTAGTAATTTTAAGAACTTTTAAGGAATTCAAGGGATTTTACGAATTTTCAGTGGATTTTCAGGAATTTTAAGAGATATAATGAGACTTCATGGGATTTTGAGTAATTTTAAGTAATTTTAAGAAATATCAATTGATTTTGCGATATTTAACGGAATTTTATAAGATTTCCTATGATTTTAAGTAATTTTAAAAACTTTTAAGGTATTCAAGGAATTTTATGGGATTTCATGGAATTTTAAATACTTGTAAGATATTTTACGGGATATTAAATTATTTTGAGGATTTTCAAGGATTTTTACTAGATTTCATTGGATTGTCAGGAATATTAAGAGAATTCATGACATTTTCAAGAATTAAAAATTCTCAATTGTTTTTTCTACTAGCAAAATGTGTGCAAAAACGGGTAAAAAGTTAGGATAAAAAATTAAATTCAAAATGTATAAAAATTAGAAAAAAATTACTCTTTAACAGTACATCAAGGATATTAAAACGAAAGACAGGAAAGGAGAGCAGCCGGAAGAGATGGTGGAAGGGGTTGAGGTGATTCAGGGGCACTGCTCTGTGCAGTACGTACGAGGAATTTAAGACTCCATAAATGCCATAGCTGCCGGAGTGCAACAGGTCGGGAACTCGCTGGTAAGAATCCACGAGCTCGTTAAACTATTACCCACCTCCGAAATTCATATGCATAGGATCTCTCGGTAAGTGCAGTTCCGGAACGCAACGTCCCATTATTCCAGGATCGCCCTGATTAACATTGACAAGATTTTTTACATTCCAAAAATACTGAAACCTATCCACTTACAAAACTTTCTCAACGAGGTTCGCTTTGAAAATTGCATAAAATATGGGAATTTCTGAGTTAAGAGGAAATTCACGTTCACTTGTAGTATATCATTTTAGGTAATTAAATTTATTGACATTTATTCACGAGAGTCACTAGCTCGGTTATCCTTCTCGACAACACTCAACTCAAAGTCAGTCCGCTATTAAAAGCTTGACAATTCCATTGTAAAACTGAAAAGTGAGAATTATTGACAAGAGTCAATATCGAGCGGTCGTTATCACGATTCGTCAATTTAACGCATTGTAAATGTGTCCAAGTCTTTTTCGAACCTCAATAAAAGGGACGTCAATCCAAAATCGAGAATTATTACTTTTTATTTTAATAAAACAGGATTCTTTCATTAAAAAAAAGAAGGTTTTTGAGATTATCGACCGGAGCTTCTATAATAAGCCTGGTTGGTTTAAATTTGTTTTTTTAGAATTACATTCAGGCCTTCAATTTGTCGCACTGGTATCGATGTTCATAAATAAATGAGAATTCTTTCTAGCAAGCAGTTTTGAAAAAGAACAAGACTCCTTGCAACTTTAATTATACACATCTGCCGCCTGATTGGTCTTTCAATTCCCCCTTCGAGCCCGATATAGAATGAGTTCACTACAAAAGCAATCGATTTTCAGATGTTGGGCGAATTTCTCCACGGAATAGTTGTCGTTTTCCTAGAAAAGGAAAGAATTCATGTAAATAAAGAAAGGAGAAATACATATCTCTAAATTAGAAGAGAATCAAATCGATATTGTTGATTTTAATTTTATTGTTAAAATTAGCATTTTTCCATTTAAATTAGAAATAGTGAAAATTATATTTTGCTTTATCCAAGAGGTGAATGACACAAAAGGCGACTGTCCACTGCTCTAGGAAAAGAGCCTTTAGGCCATCATCAGGATTGCAATTTCACTAATTGGCAAGGATAATTCCCTCGGGATCCGCGACGCGTTCATATCGATATTCAGCTTCGGATTAAATTGTCGTCCCCGTATCGCCCGGAAAATTATACCACCCACCAGTTTTCCCCACAATGCGGAATATAAATTCCTCTCGATTTTCCGTTTCTGTTGCTCGTCTCCGAAATCCAAAGACGCTAGAGCCGGAAGTTTTTCAAGACTTCGAGGGAGTTTCTCGCTTTCCGGAAGCCGGAACTGTACTTTTCCAATTGGGTGGATTAGAATCATATAAATCTTGAGATAAAATGCGGTCTTGAGTTCGGTTTTATATACTGAAGGATCGAAACTCTTTTTCTCTTTCGTAATTTCTTATGTATTAAAAATATAGATTTTTTTTCAAAAAATTGTTCGCCGTCGAGCAAATCTCTTGATTAATAATTCTAGGCACACAGATGCAATATACAATATAGTTTATCCAATATACTCGGGGCAAATATATACAGGATATATGTAGAGACGATTGAACACACATGATGCATAATCGACTCGAGTTGGGAAAATATATATGTATAGATGGAATAGTTTGCTCTCCCGATTCGTCAACTCTTCATGTTGATTATTTGGAAAGGCCTCAAAATCAAATTACTAACTCTGCCATTTGTCACTTGAATGAAGTAGGTATTAATTTCTAGGAAATTAATCTCATTTTTTTTTAAATCATTTATTTGCAGGAGAAGCTTGTTATAAAAATCGTATATTATATGTATAGTTGTTCAATAATTTAATAGCAATCTCATAATAATTTCACAATTCCATCTTCTGAAGATAATTCTGATTCAAAATGTGTTTTTACTACCTAAAATCCATTTTAAAAAAAGTAGTTTTTACAATAAAAGAAAACAATAAAGAACCACGCTCGGACAATAAAATAAAAAAATAAAAACAAATACACTCAACTCTAACGTTGTCACTTATAAGGCATGGTCTGAAGTTATCGTGACATGTTTCCTGGAATTTTTATGACGTAAACAAGTTGCGCAACTGTGTGTCTCGCCGCGTTCTTGAACCCCTCATCCTCATGCATAGCAGGACCCTTCTTTTTATCTTCCGGAACCAAAAAGAATCCCGTAACTGCATTACCTTGCTGGGAATAAAGAGATACAAATCCTATTCCCTTCTATCTCCTTCTATCTCTAAGATAGAAAGGGATAACGATTGTTTATCCCTTTCTATCCCTCGCCTATCCCCTCTATCTCTTTCTATCTCCATTTCAATCCACATTCACGCTTATCTCTTTCAATCCCCACTTCTCTATCTCTGTATATACCTACCTATCCCTTTCTATCTCCTTGTCAATCTCAATTCGCTTTTATCTCTTTTAATCTCCAATTCTCTATCCCTTTCTATCTACATTTCAAATTCACATTCACGCTTATCTCTTTGAATCTCCTCTTTTCTATCCCTTTTTATCTCTTGTCTATCTCCGCCTATAACTTTCTATCTCCATATCAATCCACATCAATGCCTATCACTTTCAATATCCAATTCTCCATCTCTTTCTATCTTTTCTCGATCCCCGTCTATCTCTTTCAATCCCCACTTCTCTTTTTCTTTCTATCTCTGTATATACCATTCTATCCCTTTCTATCTCCATTTCAATTCACATTCACGCCTATCTGTTTGAATCTCCTATTTTTTCTCCCTTTTTATTTATATATTGTCTATCTCCGCCTATCTCTTTCTATGTCCATCTCAATCTACATCAACGCCTCTCTTATTCAATCACCATTTCTTCATCTCTTTCTACTTTTTGTCCATCCCGGTCTATCTCCGCCTACCTTTTTCTATCTCCATCTCAATCCACATCAATGCCTATCTGTTTCAATCTCCACTTCTCTATCTCTTTCCGGCTTTTGTCCATCCCCGTCAATCTCCTTCTATCTCCTTGTCAATCGACGTTCTCTCTTATCTTTTTCAATCCCCACTTCTCTATCTCTTTCTATCTCTATATATAACTTTCTATCCCTTTCTATCTTCTTGGCAATCTAAATTCGTTTTCATCTCTTTTAATCTTCAGTTCTCTATCCCTTTATATCTCCATTACAATCCACATCCACACTTATCTCTTTTCTATCCCTTTCTATCTCTTGTCTAACTCCGCCTATATCTTTCTATCTCCACCTAATCCACATCAACGCCTATATCTTTCAATCTTCACTTCTCTATCCCTTTCTATCTCTTGCCTCGCTCCACCTATATCTTTCTATCTTTTGTCTATTTCCTCTATCTCTTGCCTGTCTCCGCCTATCTCTTTCTATCTTTTGTCTATCTCCCCTATCTCTTGTCTATCTCCGCCTACCTCTTCCTATCTCCATCTCAATCCACATCAATCTATCTCAATTTCTCTGTATATACCTTTCTATCCCTTTATATCTTCTCGGCAATCTTAATTCGTTTTTATCTCTTTTAAACTTCAGTTCTCTATCCCTTTCTATCTCCATTACAATTAACATCGACACTTATCTCTTTTTTATCCCTTTCTATCTCTTGTCTATCTCCGCCTATATCTTTCTATCTCTTTATATCTCCATCTCAATTCACATCAACGTCTATCTCATTCAATCCCTACTTCTCTATCTCTTTCTATTTTTTGTCCATCCCGTCTATCTCTTTCTATCTTTTGTCTATCTCCGCCTATCTCCGCATATCTCCATCTCAATCCACATCAATGCCTATCTGTTTCAATCTCCACCCTTCCAACTCTTTCTATCTTTTGTCCATCCTCGTCTATCTCTTTCTATATCCTTGTCAATCGCTGTTCTCTCCTATCTCTTTTAATCCCCACTTCTCTATCTCTTTCTATTTCTGTATATACGTTTCTATCCCTTTCCATCTCCTTGTCAATCTCAATTCGCTCCAATCTTTTTTAATCCCACTTTTCTGTCCCTTTCAATCTCTCCCCTATCCTCATCTATCTCTTTCTATTTCCTTGTCAATCGAAAATTACTGCTATATGATTCAATCTGTTCGATCTTCTGTATTCTGTCCCTTTTTATCTCTTGTCTATCTCCGCCTATCTCTTTCAATCCTCACTTCTCTATCTCTTTCTATCTTTTGTCCA
>CAJFCP010000205.1:0-11197 GCA_904066005.1 Synergus itoensis
TTCCGAGTAAGGAAATTTAAGGAATTCAAAGAATTTTAAAGAACTTTAAAGAATTTTAAAAAGCTTGTAAGAATTTTAAGAAATTTTGATTTTTTAGAGTAATTTTAATGAATTTTAATGTTCCTCTCGTGGAATTTTAAAGGATTTCACGATATTTTTATGATTTTTTAAATATTTTGTGGAATTTTAGGGAATTTAAAAGTTTGTCATGGAATTATAAAGGATTTTAAGAAACTTGTATGAATTTTATGAGATTTTAAGGAATTTTAAAGGATTTTAAGAAGCTTGTAAAATTTTTAAGTAATTTTGACATTTTAAAACATTTTGTGAGATTTTTTATTTCAAGATTTTTTTAGAGGTTTTAATTCACTTTAGGGAATTTTAAAGAATTTCACGAGATTTTGATGATTTGTATAAGATTTTGTAAAATAATTGTTAAGGATTTCGTGGAAATTTAAATATTGTGGTGGAATTCTAAGAAATTTAAAGATGTTTCTAGGAATTTCAAAAAATTTCAACGAATTTTACAGAATTTCAATGGGTAAGGAGTTTCAATAGATTTTCAATAATTTTAAGAAATTTTGATGCATTTTAAGGGGTTTTAAAGTTCCTCGTGGAATGTAAAAATATTTCAAAAGATTCTGAAAGTATTTTATGAAATTTTAAAGGATTACAAGAAATTTTAAGAGATTTTTAGGAATTTTAAAGTATTTCAAATCATTTGGAGGAATTTTAAGAAGATTAGTGAAAATTGAAGTGATTTCGTGAAATATTAACTTTGATGTAATTTTGTGGAATTTTAAGATTTTTCTAGGAAATTCAAGAAACTTCGATGAATTTTAAGAGATTTCCAAGGTTATAAATTTTATGGATTTTTACGAATTTCAAGTGATTTTACATTTCAAAAGATTTAAAGTGATATTACACGAAATTTTTGAAAAATTTCAACAGTATTATTATTAAAAATTCGTGCGCATTTTTAATACTTCTGTCAGGGAAATTTGTCTGAAAGTCAGGAAAAAGTCAGGGAAATTGAAAAATTGAATCTCGTGACCACCCTGATTAGATCTTCATAAAGAAAAAGTTACCATGAAAATATCAGTTTTTTTTTACTTTTATCAGTTTTTTGACGACATTTTCTTTGGAGCAAGTCAACTTTAAGGAGAGTTCCCTCTTTAGAGAAACGAATCAGTCACTTTAAATTCTAACTATCCCTTCTATTCAGCATTGGTGAAAATACGCTCGTCCATGCAATTTCTCCTCATTCGCTTTGGTCCTGCGAATCGACAACTGTATCGCTCTTGGCTACTTGAAAGGAGAAAATTCAAGGGGAGTACCCATTCTATTATAGCCTTAGTTACACGTTGGATGCTGAGGCAGACATTGCGCACGTGTGGGATTTGACAAGGGATGCGTATGGGCTTTCATTAGCCACAGGAAATTAACCGAGAACCACACCCCCTCTCGATGCCACAGGAAGTAAATATCAAAGTTAGAAAATTATCTCATCCCTATTTGAAGATCTCTTGATTTATAAAAGAAATTAAATTGATGGTCAGTACTAGAATCCAAATTAAAAACTAAAACAAAAACTCCTTTAGGCAATTTTGTTCAAGCTTGTACTTTTCATTTTAGAAAGGTTTAAAGTTTATTGGATAATTTCGGCCAGTGCAAAGGCGTCGACTCTGGTCTTAGCTTTTCGAGTTTTTCAAATCTCTCAAAATGAGAACCGTTCATCGTGCTGAAATTTTCTAAAGGACTCTTTTGATCAGTTTTCAAAGGAAAATACTTTTATTATAGAATTTTTCATTTCAAACAGTGTTTTGAACCTCTTTTGACCAGTTTATTAAAATTCAGCTGAGTAATCAAAGTGAGATACTCACTTGAGGGATGTCTCGGGATTCATGAGATACGAATAATACCAAGGGGGTTACTTTGACAGCCAAAATCTCAAGGACCTAGGCCATCAGTCGGACAATGAACTCCAGCTAGTGGTAGTGGAAAGGCTGATGCTACAGAGAGGAGTCGTTGCAAGTTGAAGAGACCAGCTATTCGTGTGCTCGATTACTCGAGTGGCACACTTCCACCCGCAACTCTCTTGGCAAAGTGAGTGTCGGATCATCCCTAGCGTTGCCACCCACTCCCTTTTCGAGAACCTGACTATAACGAACGGTCAAACCTTACCAAGTACAGCGTCGCGACGCTGAAAGGCTTCTCGTGCGCTCTGAAAGGACGCCGGACGTCGTCTCGAGACGAGCTCTTCTTCTGATAATGACACTGTACTCCAAGACTCACCGGAAGTAACAGTTCTCTATCTGTCTCTATTTCCACCTCAGTCTTGCTTCCACTCTTTAAAGTGAGTGTGAGACACCGAAAGCTGAGACACTTCCGGACTCCATTGTCGGATTAGTGGTCCTTTCAAGAAACTCGCGCCGTAGATAAAATCGAAAGACCATAAATGCGGAGACTCAAGTCTGAAATAAATCACTAGAACGTTTTATACCAAGAGAAATATATCTAGCGAACAAAGAGAGGTCAAGCAAGAATCTGTTTGGGAAAAGAAGTAGAAAAGTTCTCCGGGAAAATTTTGTCCTACTAATCATTTTCATTTTATAGTGGTTTAAAGTTTTTAAATGTTTCGGTTAGTGAAAAGGCGTAGACTCCAATTATTTTCAACCTTTTACCCCCCGGATTTAAAATCTCTTTAGAAAGAGAACTTTTTATCCTATGAAAATTGTCTACAGACCTTTCTTGTTCAGTTTTGAACCTAGAATAAGTTATGCTAATTAATATATCTATTTCAGTTTTATTCATGAAATTATTTATTTTTTGTTACAGGTAAGTTTCCTAATCTTTTGAGGTAAAAATGAGGTAGTTGGACTTCTCAAGAGTAAGTTTTACCATTTTTTTTTTATATTTACTAGCAGACCAACACGCGCGATTATTTATTTAATATCTTACAACTTCAAGTCATTAAAAAATCAATGAGAGGTATTTCAAGAGGTTTCTAGGAAATTTAATGGATTTTGACCATTTTCAAATGATTTTTACGAAGTTATAAAGATTTTTTAGATTTTCAAAAGATTTCGTAGAATTTTAAGGTATTTTAGGATATTTCACGGAATTTTAACGGAATTCATGAAATTTTAAGAGAATTTTTAAAGCTAAGGAATTTTAAGGGATTATAAATGTTTTAAAATTTTGAGGAATATTAAGAGGCCTCCAAGAACTTTAAGAGATTCCAACGAATTTTAAGCGATTTTGAAGGTTTTCGTGAAATTTTAAGAGATTTGAAAAGTTTTTTGCGTGTTTTAAGAGATTTTAAGGGATTTTAAATCTTGTGAAGTTTCAAGGAATTTTGAGAGATTTCAAAAGGTTTCAGAGAATTTTAAGGAACTTTAAGAAATTATAAAAGAAGTCAAGTGATTTTAATAATTTTAAGGAATTTTCTGATTTTTAAAAGATTTTATGGAATTTTTAATAATTTTATGGAATCTGAGGAGATTTATAATACTTTTAATGGATTTTAAAGGATTTAAAAGGTTTTAAAAGGTTTTTAAATATTATCGTAGAATTTTAAGATGTTTCTGGGAATTTTAAGGTAATTTTATTGAAAGATTTCAAAAGAATTTATCTACATATATGATTTTTAAAAGAATTTGTAAAATTTAAAAGGATTGCGAAGGTTGTAATAAAATTTTAACGGATTTTATGAGGTTGTTCTAATTATTAAAAGATCTTGTAGAATTTTTAAGGATTCCATGGAATTTGATAATATTTCTTAGGATTTTAAGAGATTTTAAATGTTAAGAAATTCCAAGAGTTTCTTTTAATTAATTTTTAGCGATTTTTGCTAATTTTAACTTGGATTTTAAGAGATTTATTATTTTAATGGTTTTTGTGGATTTTTAAGGGATTTCAAGAGGTTCTTCAGATTCATTCTGAATCAATCCGAATCATTCCGCAATTTGAATCCGAACCAAAAAGTTCCATTCCGATCTAATCTACAGGAAGTTTTCAATACGAATTAATCCGAAATGCATTCAAAGTCAATCCCAACCTTTAATCCGAATGAATCCGCCAATCCGAATGAATCCTAATTTAAGTGATTTGAAAAGGTTTCTGGGTGTTTTAAGAAAATTTAAAGGATTTTAAATTTTGTGAAGTTGCAAGGAATTTTAAGAGATTTCAAATGTTTTCAGAGAATTTTAAGACATCTTAAGGAATTCTAAATGTTGTAATATAATTTTCACGAATTTTTAAGAAATCTTAACGAATTTTAAGGTATTTCGAAGGTTTTTCTGAAATTTTTTTTGCGCCATTAGTTTGTTTTTTTTCAACTTCAAGTCATTCAAAAGCCAATCTGATTTGCAACAACAAATATGCGAGATTTTCGAGGCTCCACTTCTTTAAGATAGGACATAAAATTAGAGACTATAGGTGTTAGTAGAAATGCTTATTTCCTGACCGTTTTACACATTTAGACAAGGATATGACATAACCCAGTGTGATTCGTCGCACATAAACTGGATTTAGCCTACTGTGGCACGCTTCCTGGCGATCTGTCTTCACAATATCATATCAGAGAGACACTCGGGTCTCAGGAATTTGGTGGCACAATGAGCTAAGCATCATGTTGCTTTGCGCTAGTATCTAGGTGTTTGTGTATGCTAACTAAACACGAACACAAGTTTCAGGAGCAAATCAAGCAATGCCCCTCGTTCACGGCCATTGGTCAAGCGGACAGGACTTTGGACCTAATTAAATTCCCACCTAACGCTCACCCCCTTTACCACTTGTCTCCGCTATTTGCAATAGGTAGACCGGCAATATAACTAATGTCAAGTGACAAAATGAATTAGCATTGATATTGTTATACCAATAGATAGTTTTTATTTTAGAGCGATTTTAATTCCGCAATAATCTATTATTATTGTTTTTTGCTAAATTATTCTAGATCTCACTGAGAAAACTGTTTGGTTCGGACAACAAAACGTTTGGTTGTTATAGAAGCAACAAAAATTGTTGGTTGTGCCTACCAAATCTTGGTTCTTTCAACAAACTTGTTGTTGGCACAACCGAACAATTTTTGGTTGCAACAAAAATTTTTAGTTGTGTCAACAACAGGTTTGTTGAAAGAACCAAAATTTGGTTGGCACAACCAAAAATTTTTGTTGCTTCTATAGCAACCAAACGTTTTGTTGTCCGAACCAAACATTTTTCTCAGTGCTGATAGTTTTCAGAGCTGGGTAAATATTTGAAATGAATTCATTTCAAGTAGGTATTTGAAATGCAAAATGCCATTTTCTATTTTGTATTTTAAATAGAAAGAAGAAACCCATTTTACATTTTCCATTCTTAAATAGATTTTCAACCTATTTTCCACTTAAAATACCATTTTCCATTTTTTTTGGTTCTTCCCTGGATAAGTTAGATAATCACAGGTCAACAAAAAAAAAAAAAATTCTTGGGGGTTTCTGCTATAATGCATAAATTCTGATTCTGTACATCGAAAAGAACCAAAATATTCGTTTTTGACTTATAAAGTTTGCTTTTGTCTGTTTTACGTCGATAAGTAAGTTTTGAAGTTTTTGGGTTGATTGCAACCAAAAATATTTAATTATTTTTTAATAAAAGTGACTCAAATGTATAACAAAAATTCGTTTAATAGTAATTTACAATAAAATTATGAGAAAACAAAGCAAAAAAGTTAGTTGCGTAAAAGAAATCAAAATTTGATATTTAGAACTCAGAAAATTCGTGTTTACCGGTGTAAAGTCGAAAACATGTATGCCTTATTTCGCAAAGAATTATAATTATTCTTTAAGAAATTTTACGTAATTATAATTTATAATTGACTTTGGAAATGAAATTAAATATTATTAAAAATAATAAAAATACATTTTGCATTTTTTAATAACCTATTTCAAATATGCATTTTGCATTCTTCATTTTAAATAGAAGATAGAAAACCATTTTCTATTTTCCATTTTAAATAGATTTTGTAAACCTATTTTGCATTTTACATTTTAAATATATTTTGAGAACCAATTTACCCAGCTCTGATAGTTTTTGTCTTAGAGAGATTTAGCGCGCACCAATTAACTGCGATGGCATTGGCGTAGGTAAAACTTCTGATAGATGTGCGCTTCAAATTTTTATAAAACGTAAAGTATTAATCCCCGAAGAATTTCGCATAGAACTTTTCTGTTCTATTTTGAACGTAGAATATCGTGTTCTAATTCGTTTCTCGTTTTGAAACAAATATTAATAAAATTGACTTTCATTGTGGAATACAAAGTCAGGTTGCTAAAATTGAAAATGTAGACTCCATTCTTGTGTCGTCGACGAAGAAGATAGACGCGACCGGTGGACAACCCTCTTTGCAATATTAAGCCCTTTTATTAATGGACGTGAGCGCGTACCGCGTAATGGTCGTCCGATCGATTAATCGAAATTCGATACTGCGTTCGAGCGTAAGGTACCAAGGGGCAGATGGTAGGCCAGTTTGGGGTGGGAGGGATGTCACGTATATGTTTCTCTGCATTTGTATTTGTATGTGGAAGTGCTTGTGATCTATACTGGCAATGGGTCTTAGCCCTCTGTGTGACCATAATAAAGTTAATAGTATCATAAACGTCGCTGGTAATGTTCCCTATCCACAGCCACTTTTGTCGTTCCTGTAATAGGTTTTAATGACGATGCCTTCCATGCGACAGTTTGTAATGCACATTCTCCATTTCTCTTTCCGAAAGATAATATTCACCAAAATAGATCATTTTAAACAAAAAGAGAGTGTTATGTGGATGAATATTTATGAAACTGAAATTCTCAACGTTTACGTCAACGAAAAGTTATTTTTTTGTAAAAAGCACGAGATCTAAAATCTGATTGCACTAAATGGTGTCATTCGATGTTAAAAGACACACAAAACAGTTTCAACCCCTTATAACACTAGGATCATCCCCAAATCATCCCTTAAGTACAGCAAAAATCGTAGCAATTCCCCTAAATTGAAGACCTAAAATTTTATTCTTTTAAATAGTTTTATTTAATCTCCAAAGAAGCTCAAAATAGTTTCATCCACCGAACCTCCCAGGTTCACCCTAAAAATCAACCCCTAAGTACAAAAAAAAAATCATTGTAATTCTCTTAACTTCGAAACCTAAAATTTTAACGTTCCAAATGGGTCCATTTAATATCCAACGAAGACCAAAATAGTTTCAATTCCTTATAACACTAGGATCATCCCCAAATCATCCCCTAAGTACAGCAAAAATCACAGCAATTCCCCTAAATTGAAGACCTAAAATTTTATTCTTTTAAATAGTTCCATATATAGTCCAAAGAAGCTCAAAAAAGTTTCATCAACCTAACTCCCTAGTTTCACCCTCAAAATCAACCCTTAAGCACAAAAAAATCATAAATCCCCTAATTTCGAGACCTAAAATCTAATTACGCTAAGTGGTTCCATTCGATGTCAAAAGAAACACAAAACAGTTTCAACCATCAAACTCTCTAGGTTCACCCTCAAAATCAACCCCTAAGTACACAAAAAATCATTCTAATTCTCCTAATTTCTAGACCTAAAATTTTATCGTTCCAAATGGGTTCATTTAATGTTTAAAAAGGTCAAAAACAGTTTCATCCACTTAACCTCCTAGGCTCAACCTCAAAATCAACCCTTGAGATTAGCCCGTTGTGGTCACACCTCCGAATAATAACGTGTTGGTCATAAGGGTTCAGGTGGACCTCACGTGGAAAAACCGTTGCTATTCTCCTAGCTTCTATTTAATATATCGACTTTAAATTTCTACCGAACTTAGTTTAAGGTCTTTTCTTTAAGACCCAACAGTTTTTTTTTTCTTTTTAAATATTTTTTTCATAATGAAAAAATAAAAAGGGAAAATTTTTCAAAATTTTAACTTTTTCACATAAAAATTCATTAAAAATTCAATTTTTGAGATAAAGTGGAAAAATTTTGGTTTTGTACTTGCAAGTTAGTATACTTTTAAGAAAAAAATAATTTATAATAATCCGTCGAAAAAACATATTTGTTTTGATGATTGAAGTGAGCAGTTTTGGTGAAATTTGTAAAATTAAAAAGGCAAGCGTTAACATGAAATATAAAACTAAAAAAATTTATATTTTTAAGAAAATTTTAGATATTAGACTTCAAACTTCGCCTGGGGTCAAATGAACCCCGAGTGACCACAACAGGTTAGGGGTTGATATTGAGGATGAACCTAGGGGGTTAGGTGGGTGAAACTGTTTTCGGCCTCTTTGGGTATTAGATGGACGCATTTGGAATGATAAAATTTGGCATAATTGTTCTACTATTTACCAAGTTGAATTTTTTCAAAATGGTTTACCAAAATATATAATTTTACAAGTTTCGTGTACTTTTATAATTTTCGTAAAATTCATTTTTTCACTATAACTTATCAAATATTCAAAATTTAAAGTTGATGTAAGGAAAATGAAGATTCTTTTCATTGAGACGAATCGATTGACCTATATAATTAATGCATTTCATTAAAAAATAAGGATGTTATGGTTAATTGTATTTTCAAAAATTAATTTTCAACTATAACTTTTCAAATAATCAAAATTTTAACCTGACGTAAGGAAAATAAATATTCTTTGTGTCGAGATGAATCGATTGACCTATATCATTAATGCATTTCACTGAGAAATAAGAAAGTTATAAAAAATTATTTTTTAAAAATTCAATTTTTCAACTATAATTTCTCAAATAATAAAAATTTAAAGCTGGTGTTAGGGAGATGAAGATTCCTTGTGTCCAGACGAATCGATTGACCTATAAGATTAATCCATTTCATTCAAAAATAAGAAAGTTATGCTTTATTGTAATTTCCGAAAAAGAATTTTTCGAATATAACTTCTCAAATAATTAAAATTTAATGCTGATGTAAAGAAAATTTAATACTTAATGTTTCCTCTATGAGGAAGCAAATCATATTTGCTTACAGGAAGCAAAGTGTTCATTGAATGAGCACAAAAGTTGATACAACTTGACAGCTAGTTTTTGTGCTTAGGGGTTGATTTTGAGGTTGAACCTAGGGGGTTAAGCGGATGAAACTGTTTTGGTCTTTTTGGGATATTAAATGGACCCATTTTAAATGATAAAATTTTCGGTCTTGAAGTTAAGAGAATTACAATGATTTTTTTTTTGTACTTAGGGTTTGATTTTGAGGGTGAACCTAGGGGGTTAGGTGGATGAAACTATTTTGAGCTTCTTTGGACATAAAATAAAACTATTTAAAAGAATAAAATTTTAAGTCTCGAAGTTAGGGGAATGGCAATGATTTTTTTTTAACTTAGGGGGTTAATTTTGAGGGTGAACCTAGGGAGTTAGGTGGTTGAAATTGTTTTGTGTTTCTTTTGACATCGAATGGAACCATTAAGCGCAATTAGATTTTAGGTCTCGAAGTTAGGGGATTTATGATTTTTTTGTGCTTAGGGGTTGATTTTGAGGGTGAACCTAGGGGATTAGGTGGATGAAACTATTTTGAGCGTCTTTGGACATTAAATGGAACTATGTAAACGAATAAAATTTGAGGGCTTCAATTTAGGTAAATTGCTATGATTTTTTTTGTACTTAGGGGATGATTTGGGGGTGATCCTAGTGCGGTAAGGGGTTGAAACTGTCTTGCGTGTCTTTTGACATCGAATAGAACCACTTAACGTTATCAGATTTTAGGTCTCATCCTTTTTACAAAAAAATAATTTTTCGTTGACGTAAACGTTCTAAACTTCAGTTCCATGAATATTTTGCATTCGAAACGATGAAAATATTTTTTAGTTTAATCTAAATTAAATCCTTTTAAACAAAAAGAGAGTGTTATCTTGATGAACATTTTGCATCCGAAACAATGAAAGTATTTTTAGTTTAATCCGAATATTTTTTTCCAGTGGCAAACTACAAATTTCGCAAAATAATTCCGTCTTGTTTTTCCTTATGCTACAGAGATAAAAAAAAAAGTGATTGAATCGCGGCATATCGCTTTCATTTCGATCCGGGTTTTAATCCAATTTGCGAAAACGAGAGAGGTGTAATTCGATTTGAAATCGGGGACGCGTCTTTGAGCTCCGGGGAGTTCATATCGTTGGGAAAAACATATTTGCTGAAGGAAATCCATTTTCAGCTCGTTACTTGTCCCAGAACAAAGTTTCCCAGCGGCTGTTTTTCTCCATCCAAGTTCTTGCCAAAAAAACATTGTGATTATCGTCTGACTCGAGGAGCTATTCCGTTTGCTGTTTACTGCGAGAGATTTCTGATCGAGCGTCACACTTTTCACCTGAAACCGACCAATTTTTCCTTAACTTTTTCTTCGGTCCTCCGCGCCACGCAATTACCAAACTTTTGATCGAGGCGAATTTCAAGAAAGTTTCGGCTAACGAAGTGGACGAAGCGGGAAGAAGGTTGATTTTTTTTTCTGTTAAGAAAAAAGGACTTTCTCATAACTCTTCCTCTAGGGAAAATTCATCTTTTTTTTTTTGCGTTTGAAAGAAAGTACTTCTTTATTGTTCAAGATTGAACTAATGAAATACGAGTAAAAAGAAGTCCTGCAAGAATTTATTGGATATAAATAGCAACTATTTGTTTTAGGGTGGTTTTCAGTTTTTATGGTTGAGTTTTTTGCATTATAAAAAAACCATTCTGACCTGACAGATCAAGTTTCTTGCTTTATGATTACAAAAAGAGACCACTATTTTGTGCAAAACATATAATCGCATAATGTCTCAGAATTTAATATTACTCGAAATCTTTGCGATTTTTGAATTTTCTAAGTTAAATAAAGAAAATTCGTCATCGCGTAAAAATGCATAATTTTTTTTCATCGCATAATTTTGGAAAATTTTGATTTTTGCATAGAAATTTTGTTTTTAATTGACAAAAATTCAAGAATCTTAATACATTTTATAATCATTTATTGATTTATTACACTGATTGAATTTAAAGAAAATTATGATTATTTTTAATTTTGAAAATTTTTAATTTTTCATATATTAGTTCAAATAAAAACACTAATCCTACAGGTCAATCGATTCGTCTCGACGCAAGGAATCTATGAATGATGAGGTCGAAAAATTCTTTGTTTCGAGAAAAAATAATTATATATTTTTTTCAATATTTAAGAAAATCGTTAATGCTTCCTCTATGAGGAAGCAA
>CAJFCP010000205.1:16756-31901 GCA_904066005.1 Synergus itoensis
TAATCGTTTTGACAACGAAAATAATCTGAAGATAGTTTTCAAATTCGGTATATTCACACATATTCGCGCAGTTTCTAAACCAATCAGGTTTTCAACAACAATGTGTTCGATATATTGGTAACATCTCTTTTTTAAGATAGGATCTACATTTCAGTAATAGAAATAAAATGTTCTTTTTAAAAATAGAACTTCCTATTAAGCTGAAGTGCATTCTGAAGGTAAAATTCAATTTCACCTGGTCATTAAACGATTTCAGCCGTTGCAAATGGGCCAATCAGGCGATCCGTCAAGTTTTTTTCTTCAATTTTAGAGGAACACCAGGGGCGACGTCGTCTTTTCAATTTTATGCAATTTCCTGCTAGCTTAAAGCCATCGTCCGATTTATCTCGTGAATCTGGTGGAGGCTCTCCTCCCCCCCACTCCTCACCCCACGCCACTCTTTCACGGCCTGTTCACCCCACGGTATTTCTTTTCAGGGTCGTCGTTTTTCCTCTCAAACTAATCCTCCCTCCTGTGGCCTGAGGGCGTGTTTCGAGCCACTTCTTTTTCAGGTTACACCCCCTCATTTCCATACGTCTCCGGAAAACTCCTTTTCTGGAAAATTGATACCATACTCGTGATTTTATTCAACAAGTTATTCTCTGTCCCTTATATCAGCTTTTAGAGGATCAAATTCTATTTCGATTAAGGGGTTCGTACCAAAGAAAATTTTTGAAAAATTGATTTTCTAAAAAGTGCAAATTCTTATAAGAAAATATATGTAGAATTGTTGGGTTAATCGTTATTTTGGTCATAAATTTCGAGAACAGCCCGTGTAGAAATTCCCATACCTGGCCCAGATCGTTGATGAAACGCCCGGCCCGATCGGGCCAGGTCTGGGCCTGGTCGGGCCGTGTGTTTCATTCCCGATCTGAAATCCCCCGATCTGGACCCGATTGGGGCCAGATTCCCCAATCTGGGCCCGATTCGGGGCCACAGCAAAATTTCTACTCGGGAGGTCGAAAAACGCAAGACAACGTAAGTTAATAAAAAAATTAAAAAAAATGAAAGTCGAATACGCTATAACTAAAAGATAAAAAATAAGAATTAATTATTAATTATAAAATATAATAATTATACATTAATTTAATGTTTAAGTATTAAATTAATGAGAAGAATTATTAATTATTTGAGAAAAAATGTTTAATTATAGTATTCGACAGTTTCGAGATATCGAGAATGATTTCTATTACCTTAACCATTTCCTTTTTCATTTACTTCCCTTTACTTTATTTCCCTTTATAATATTTTAACAATACAATAGCAGACAATAGTTCCCTTTAATAGTTTAATAGATTAACTTTGATTGATACTTCGACAACTGTTGAATACGCTAATTAAACATTTTTTCTCAAATAATTAATACTTTTTCTCATTAATTTAATACTTAAACATTAAATTAATGTATAATTATTATATTTTATAATTAATAATTAATTCTTATTTTTTATTTTTTAGTTATAGCGTATTCGACTTTTATTTTAAAAAATTTTTTTATTTTTTTAATTTTTAGTGAAATGGAACTTAAAAATACGATTACTGAACTCTTTAACAAGAAGGCAAAAAAAAGAAGAGAAGTTATAATCAACATGTCTCAGCTAACAATATTTCTTTTCTAAGTTTAATCTTTAACATTTAAAATTATATTTGATTGTATTTTTATAGCAATAGTTGTAAAAATGTTTCTTTTAGTTAGATATTTAAATTGTTTAAGAAAATTGTGAGTTTATAATTGAAATTTAAAATGTTATTAGATTATTTTTTCATTTAATTAACTATATTTGATTGTATTTTCATTTTAAAAAATAAGTTAATTTAAAAAAAACTTACAAACGTATAAGTCTCTTTTTACTTTGCTTTTACTTTACTTTTTACTTTAGAAAAAAAACCACAATTAAACATCAATACAACAGTAAACGTAGTTAATTTTGAAAATAATCTAACAACTATTATTTTTTATAAAGCAAAACACATGTTGTAATTATTTAATTTATAAAATATAAGGAAACATTTTTTATAAATATATATATTATTTTTTGAAAATTGGTTAAGTTTTTAAAATTCATACCATGTTACTGTTATCCCTATAAAACTCAACTTTTTAAAATATATAAAATTTTAATTATGACGGATAGAAAAGAAGAAATAAAATATCATAAATTATAACATTAAAAAAAAGGAAATGCACGCGCGGAGCGCGCGTTCGTTCTTGTTTTCATAAATGCAGGATTTAAAAAGAGATTAAAAGTTTTTTTTTAGAAATTCATGTCAGCTGGAGGGTTTAGATTTTATTAAATTTATTCTTTAACAAAACTCAACGTATGAAGTTGCTAGTTTCGAAAAAAAGATATAATGGTTGGTTTAACGTATAAAAGACTATCTTAAATCTCTATCAAGAAAGTATTAGTCACTCATGTTGTAGATAAAGTGTTTGTTGTGGATATTGTTCGAAGTCAAGTGACTTTTTACTGTTTACCTTTGGTTCTATCCGGTATGCAAACTCGGCAAGGATATAAACACAGTAGCTTATTTGTATGGAAATTTCACACCACTGTATGCATCATGGCACGCGGTCTGAACACAGAGAAGCTTTTCGCTATTCGTCGAGTTAATAGCCTTCAAAGCGATTACCTCTCTCTTCTCTCCATTTTTTAAATTAACAATCTTTCAACTTCAGAACCTATTTACATACAACTTGAAAACTTATTTTATTTATGCATCGCAATTTTAAAAACGGAAAATGTCGCAATAACTTTCATTTCAAAAGTTGAAAGAGACAGTAACAATATTTCAGACTAATTTAAACCAGTTCAGAACAATTCATAAAGTCCAGAACTCCTTCTAGAAAATTTTTAATAGTTCTAAATGATTTAATTTAAGGACAAGTTTCATCCTTACTACCTTGCTTACTACTAATTTTGCTAAAAAATCAAAAATTTCACTTTCAACAGTCCTTACATACATGATTTAATCCCTTTACAAATCTTCATACATTTTCTAATAATTTATTCATTTATTACACTACCAAAGAGAAGTTTGGTTTCGCCTGTTTTTCGATGATCGCCCTAGCGAAAGTTTCGGGTTGAAATTCATTCCGAATCAATCCGAAATTTTCCGAATCAATCTGAAATTTTCCGAATCATTCCGGAATTTGTATCCGAACCAGTTTCATTCCGATCTAATCCGAAGGAAGTTTTCAATTTATTTTTATAGAACATTGAGATTTGACGTAATATTGATGCCAGTATTGAATATTTAAATTAAATATAATTCTGATTTCTTCATCGCACAATTTCGCATAATCCAGATTTTTGAAGCAGAATTTTGCATAATAATCCATTTTTCTTCGCGTAATTTAAAGATTTTCAAGAGCAGGAAAAATTGTCTCTACTTTCAAAGTTCATTTTTCTTTCACATCTCTCTTTACAATCTGAGGGTATAGACAGAGGTATAGGTAGAGAAGGGAATAGTAGTTGGTAGGCCTCTTTTTTGCTAGTCTAAAACAGTTACTGTTTTCGCTTTTCTTTCGAGCTTTGTGAGAATTCGGTTGGTGAATGGGGGGGGGGGATGGGGGGGGGGGTGTGAGGGGGGGGGGGGGGTGCCGTGATAGAGGACCGTTTCCCTCGTTCTTATGTACAACAGAAGCTCTTCGAAAGAGCCACTGCATTAGGTGATTGCACCGGAGACAAGTAAAGCCCCCCTCACACCTCCAGCCAGCACGACCTTTTTCCTATCCGAGTGAGCTCGAAAAGGAACTTCACTATCCTCACGCCTCCGTTACAAGTTTTATGGAGAGTGAAAGAGCGCGTCCCGCTTTCTCTTTCTTTCTCTTTTTACTACTCCCCCTCTAGCCCTTCTCACCACCGCTTTTCCCCAATATCTTCTCTGCAGCAGAGCTTGGGCCACGGATAGTTTAAAAGTTAAACACAGATTGGAAATTGGCATTTCTTACCTCACTACGGGCAAAGTTAACGGCGAGCAGACCTGGTGAAACTTTTACAATTCGACGATCCGCCCAGGGGCAGAAACTGAGTCGAGAGCTGCAAATTTGAGAGATTTAAACGTGGAAGATTGAGAAAGCGGAAGTTAGGTAAGGGAATGAAATATTTTAGTGTGAAATTGTTCCGCTAGTAAGTTAGAGAAGGGAATCGTTGATGAGAAAGTTAGTAGAGGGAGGTTCGATTCCTGAGAGAATAATTTTTTGTAGGTAATTTTATATTTCTACGCCTACGCCAATGCTCTTCCGTTTGATTGGCTCGCGCTTGACACAGTCTCTCTGAAACCTAAACTATGTACTTATCCGACAGGAATTTACTACGGAGGTTTTTTGCGTTTCTCTCCACATGGAGAGAAATCCAGAAAGTTAAAAACCCCCTGAAATTAATTTGCTTTTTTTTTTAATTTTCTTACTTTTAATTGCACAAATAATACGTATATGATTCACAAACTATTTTATACGTATTGAAGCACTTGACCACAGATATTTATGACTGAATATTTCTGAACGTTCAAATGAACGATGAAAAAAATATATTTTTTTTTCTTTCTTCCAGTGAGAATAGTTTGTGGTGTCTTAAAAACACATTCTATACAAAAAAATCCCAAACTTTTTAATTACGGGGGTGGAAAACCACTCCTAGTGATAAAAGACTCTTCGAACATCACTAAATCGACTCAAAACCCAAAAACCCTCAAAAAATATCGGATTTCGAAACGTCGAAAATTCTCTTTAATAATCCCTAAAATAATAGAGGGGGGTGAGAACGATCAGTCTTACCCCTAAAAACCACCCTCTATGGAAATCACACTAAAATAATCACAAAAGTGTCTTAAAACCCAAAAACCCGATAAAAAATATCGGATTTCGAAACGTGTAAACTTCTCTTTAGTAATCCCCAAAATAATAGAGGGGGTGAGGACGTTCGGTGTCACACCTAAAAACCACCCCCTATGGAACAGATCAAAAACCCAATAAAAAACATCGGATTTCGAAACGTGGAAAATTCTCTTTAATAATCCCCAAAATAATAGAGGGGTTGAGAACGATCGGTGTCACCCCTATAAACTACCCTCAATGGAAATCACACTAAAAAAATTACAAAAGTGACTTAAAACCCAAAAACCCAATAAAAAACATCGGATTTCGAAACGTGGAAAATTCTCTTTAATAATCCCCAAAATAATAGAGAGGTTGAGAACGATCGGTGTCACCCCTAAAAACTACCCTCAATGGAAATCACACTAAAAAATCACAAAAGTGACTTAAAACCCAAAAACCCAATAAAAAACATCGGATTTCGAAACGTGGAAAATTCTCTTTAATAATCCCCAAAATAATAGAGAGGTTGAGAACGATCGGTATCACCCCTAAAAACTACTCCCTATGGAACACAGCAAAAACCCATTAAAAAACATCAGATTTATAGAATGTGTTTTTAAGACACCACAAACTATTCTCACTGGAAAAAAAAAAAAATATTTTTTTTATCGTTCATTTGAACGTTCAGAACTATTCAGTCATAGATATTTTATTTCACCGTACAAACTCTGCCCCTGCAACTAATTTAAATACTCTTCAACTCTACGATATTAATTAAAATGTCGGCTTTATTTGTCTAAGCGTTTGATTTTGATAAAAGGAAAAATACGGACATTTCAACGTTTCTACTTTGTGTCAGTTAGAGATAAAAATAATGCACTTTGGTCATTCGGAGAAAAAGGGATGGGAGGAGTTTCACTTTGCCATTCTGATATTTATGCAGTGCAGGGATGCGTCGTGTTTATGGTTTTTGTGCATACCCTGTCAGGATGCAAAGAGCGTCGTAAAACAGTGTCGCCGGACGTTGCCTGGGGAATAAACTGCGCCTATGGAAAGGGTGGGGGGGGGGGGGTTCATATAAATTCGGCCCACTGTGCGGGCAAGTGACTCGAGTAATTATTTTTTCCGCCATTTCGAAATGGACTTAGCTTCATTCCCGACGTGTAAAAGGAATATTTATTCCTCTGTCGACTCGCTTTTCCGCTTTTAGTCCAACTTTTCTTTGCCCTAAAAAAATTTGCTTCAAAGCTGAATTAAAGTTTCTGTGCCAAACAAATGCATTGATTTAACCTAGTTTATTGAATTATTTACAACTATATTTTAATCTATATTGAACTTGATAATTATTTTCAATTGAAGATTTGAGATTTTGTGACTTAGTAAAAGTCACTTCACTCTCACTTCCTGAGAGTGATGTGCATGCAATTATCAACTTTAAAAATTGTGTGAGAGAAAATTTTTTTGCTAAATGTGAAATAGCCGAAAATATTTTTCTAAAGATATTTAATAACGGACATTATTCTGTACGTTGAAATAAAAGTTAATTTTCCCATGGAAATTGTGAAAGGATATTTCGCCAGGAGCACTCACTTCGTTGCATTTTTTTTTTTTTTTTTTTCGTGAAAGGTCGAGATTGTTTGGAGCGTACTTTTAGATATGTTTCCGCGCCGATTTCCCCCTTCGTCCTTTTTGCTCGTCGGCCGTGGAGAAAAGAGAAAAGCGCCTGCTGAAAATGCGGGCGAGATAGAAAAGCACATGGAACGTGCGGGGATTTGCAATTAGATAAACTGGCAAATGGACCCGGACCCCGAGAACGGAAAGAATAGAGTGAAGTCGACACTTTATTATTTTTCTCCTCATACTCATCCCTTCAGTCCATTCACAGTAAATTAAGATAAAAATCTTGCTGAATTGAAATAATCGAAGTTTGCGAATTTACTGAAAAATGTAGTAACAAGGTGTCTTGCGGACCGGGAAACCGGGAAAAATCCGCGAATTTTATTTGACCGGGAAAAACCTGAAAAAATTCGAGAATTTCATTTAGGACCAAGACTTTTTTGTATTTAATGAAAAATGGACGTTTTTCTGCTTTATCTTCTTTTTATTCTATTAGCAAACCTACACGCAATTATTTTTTTTACTTATAACTTTCAGTCATTCAAAAATTAATATTCTCTCTTAATCTGAACCAGCGGATCAATTTCGCTGATTCAAATTTCGAGAGTAGATTTCGAACAACAATGTATACGAGATTTTAAAGAAATTTCGTTACATCACCTTTTAGAGCAGAATTTTAAAACGATTTTTTAGGATTTTTAAAACATTACGTAAAATTTTAAGGAATTTCCGGATATTTCGCGGAATTTTAAGAGAACTCAAGAGTTTTTTTATGATTTTTAAAAGATTTTGTGGAATTTCATGAGATTTCTAATAATTTTAAGGAATTTCAACAGTATTTGATTGTATTTTCATTTTAAAAAATAAGTTAATTTAAAAAAAACTTACAAACATATACATTTTTGTGGAATTTTTAAGAATCTGAATTTTTAAGAATTTTTGTGGAATTTTTAAGAATTTTTATGAAATTTTTAAGAATCTGAATTTTTGAGAAATTTTAAGGAATCTGACGAGATTTTTAATAAGAAATTTTGGAAAATTATAAGATTTTAATGACTTTTAAGAAACTTTATTTGTCATTTTTAACGATTTTATTAAATTTTATGAGATTTATAATTAAGTGATTTCAAGAAAGCTTTCTTATTTTTAAAAGATTTTATAGAATTTTAAAGAATTTTATGGAATCTGACATGATTTCTAATACTTTTAATGGATTTTAAAGGATTTAAAGGATTTTTAAATGTTATTGTAGAATTTTAAAGAATTTCAAGTAGTTTCTTGGAATTTTAAGAGATTTAGAAAAATTTCTGGGATTTTAAGTCTTGTCGTGGAATTTCGATATTTTAAAAGGTTTCTGAGAATTTTAGGAGAATTAAGAGATTTTATTGACTTTCAAAAAACTTTATTGTCTTTTTTAAGGATTTTTTTAAATTTTATGAGATTTCTAATAATTTTAAATGATTTCAAGAAAGTTTTCTGATTTTTAAAAGATTTTATGGAATTTTTAAAAATTTGAATAAAAAGGTATTTTAATTGTTGTCGTAAAATTTTAAAGAATTTTAAAGGAGTTTCTACGTTTTTAAGAGGTTTTCACAAATTTGAACAGATTTCAAGATATTTTTCTGACTTTTAAAATATTATAAGGGATTTAAAATATTTAAAAATTTGTCAGGGTATTTGATTGAGAGATTTAAAAAAATTGTTATGTTTTTTTAAAAGATTTTGTAGAATTTACAAGGATTTCGAAGGTTTTCGTAAAATTTCGAGACATTTCGTTACACCACTTTTTTAAGATAGGATTTCTAGTTTAACAAATTGAAAAAAAAAATTTTTTTCTCAAAAATCACAAAAATTTCAAATTCATAAAAGTCGTAAATTGGTCGGAGGAAAAAAAATTTGACCAGGAAAAAACTGGAAACGATCAGGAGAAGACCTGAGAAAAACCCGGGAATTTCCAATTCCTTGATCACTAGACACCCTGAGTAATGTTTTTTAATTATTTCCCATTTTTATCTAAAAATAAAATCATCTTTTTCTGATGAACATCTTTTTCGAATGATTAATTGTCGATTCTTATTATACAGTTTATTGGAGGTGCAGAACGTCAGTCTCAGGCGTCGGGAGAAGCGCAAGACCAATTAATTATGTAGCAACGTCACTAATCCTGGAACAAAGCTAGGGACAAGTGAAAAGGAAGAGGGTGGATGATGAACATTAGAAGGTGGGAGACGCATCTTCGCGTCTTCGACGACAATACATATTGGATTCGCTGTCGTGCGGGGACGAACAATAGTGTCCCAGGGTCGTGGGCTTTGTCCCTTTTCCAGTCCCTTCTCTGGCTTTTCACGATTATCTTGATTCCGTTGCTTGAGAATATTTCGAGAACCTGTGGGTTTTGAATTTAATTATTTAAAGTTTGATAACTCCATACTGTGCATTCGGAAATTTCTCAACAACTCCAAAAGTCAAGGAAAGAAGTTTTATTAATAAATATTAACACTAAAGAACCTCGGAGTTCAGAAGAAGTTTGGATTCGTTTAGAACAGTTGGAAACAATTCAGAACTTGTTCAGTTGATCATAACGGAGTTTGTAAGTTCTTAACTAGTTTAAAATGACTCCAATCAAGTTCAAACTAACTGGAAATAATTCAAAATAGTCATACATGAAATACTCCAGAACTATTCTAAAGTAGGAATATATAAAAAACTATAAAGGTATTCGCATTATAAAAAGATAAAAAATAATGTGGGAACACTTCTCTTTGCACTTCCTGATTCAGCGAAAAAGCAGATTCCATATTTAGTTCTTATCTCCCTCTTTAAAACTCACCCCCAGGACTCCCGAACTCAGCGCGACCGCAACCGGAAACGGATCAAGTGCACGTAGCATATACATTTGGATGCTTAACGCTGGAAACGGGAGTTAGATAGCAGCTTTTTCATTGGGGTCTGCGGTTACAAAACTGCGGTTTTCTCATTGTAACCCCGCATCCATTGGACGCCTAGGGTGAGCGAGATTACACGGTGCTGTATCGCCAGTTAATTAGCTCTGACGTTCAATTTAACAAGGTCGTAGAACAAGCAACTAAAGGTAATAAGACCCCTATAAACAAAGCCTCAGATTTTTTTGAGGCAATTCAGTTAATAATTAATTATTAATAATTCCTGTGGGTTC
Source organism: Synergus itoensis (assembly GCA_904066005.1). Lineage (NCBI taxonomy): Eukaryota > Metazoa > Arthropoda > Insecta > Hymenoptera > Cynipidae > Synergus > Synergus itoensis. The sequence goes on from CAJFCP010000205.1 coordinate 26,407, forward strand.
GATAGTTTACGTTTTAGAGAAGAGGTTTACAGCGCACGCCAGTCAGGTGGCACTGCATAGGCGTAGGCAGAGGCAATCTGTTTGGCGCGCGCTTAAAATCATTATAAAATCTAAACCTTTAATCTGTCATGTATTTCCAAAAAGGACTTTTTTTCTTACTTTTTTCGTGTAGATTAAATACCAATAGTTATTTTACACCTCTTTTCAAGTGAAATTATATATTTTTTAAAATTATTTTGCTCAGAATTCGAACCTCACTTTACCTCCATAACAATTTCACACTAAACAATTTTCCAATTTGAATCTAAGGGATACTCGATGTTAATTTATATCCCCCGACTATCAAAGAGAATCAACATTTACGACCACCGCTTCCTAAGTGTCAATCATTTCGAATCGCCTAATTTCCCCGAGTTGGTATCATTGCTGAGTAATAAAGCTAACCCATCGCGTTCATAGCGTTTATAAGGAAGAACATTTAATCCAAAACGGCTCAGTAACGACTTCATCCTCGTTATAGTCATTCTCATCTAAGCTGAGACCATCACGAAATTGCTTTGGACATAAACCTTAATCCAAAATTAGAATTTATCCCCCATCGTCTTTGAAGCTTTGATCCATTTCTTCATTAAAGATATAACGATTATAGTTTTTCAAAGCACCAAAAGACGAGCTTGGAATTTTTCCAGTACAAAAAATTCTCACATCAGTCTAAACTACAAGGTGTCCCGTGTAGAAATTTCCAAACCTGGCCCAGACCGGTGATGAAACGCCCGGCCCGATCGGGGCCCGATCTGCCCGATCAGGACCGGGTCTGGGCCTGGTCGGGCCGTGTGTTTCATCCCCGGTCTGAAATCTGGGCCCAATCGGGGCCACAGTAAAATTTCTACTCGCGGGGTATAGCGGACAGGGAAGCTGGAAAAATCCCGGGAATTTTATTTGACCGGGAAAAACCCGGCAATTTAATTTAGGACCAGGAATTTTTTGTATTTTATAGAAAAATCGACGTTTTTCTACTTTATCTTTTTTTTTTATTTTACTAGAAAACCAACACGCGATTATTTTTTGTACTTCTTATAACCAAGTTATTTAAAGGTTAATTACTCTCTTAATCTAAAGCAACGGAATTTCGCTGATTCAAATTTAGAGAGTAGGTTTCGAACAATAATGTATATGAGATTTTAAAGAAATTTCATTACATCACCTTTTAGAGTGGAATTTTAAAAGGATTTTTTAAGATTTTTAAAGATTTCACAGCATTTTAAGGAACTTCCAGATATTTGGCGGAATTTCCAGATATTTCACGGAATTTAAAAATAATTCATAAAATTTTAAAAGATTTTTAAGAACCCTATGGAATTTTAAGGGATTTTAAATATTTACATGAAACTTCGAGGAATTTTAAGAGAACTCAAGAGATTTTTTATGATTTTAAAAAAATTTTGTGAAATTTCATGAGATTTTTAATAATTTTAAGGAATTTCAACAGATTTTTCGATTTTTAAAATGTTTTATGTAATTTTTAAGGATTTCATGGAATTTTAAAGGATAAAAAGGTATTTTAATTGTTATCATAGAATTTTAAAGAATTTTCTCAAACGTTAAGAGATTTCGAAGGTTTGTCGTGAAATTTTAAGAAATTTAGAAAGGTTTTTGGGATTTTAAAGGATTTTAAGTCGTGTCGTGGAATTTCAAAGTTTTCAAAGGTTTCTGATAATTTTAAGGGATTTTCAATGTTCCCACGAAACTTTGAGAAATTTTCAGAGAACTCAAGAGATTTTTTATGATTTTTAAAAGATTTTGTGGAATTTCATGAGATTTTTAATAATTTTAAAGAATTTCAACAGATTTTTCTATTTTTTAAATATTTTATGTAATTTTTAAGGATTTCATGGAATTTTAAAGGATGAAAAGGTATTTTAATTGTTATCATAAAATTTTAAACAATTTCAAGAAGTTTCTGGGAATTTTAAGAGATTTCGAAGGTTTTTCCTGATATTTTAATATTTTATTTTTCTGCGATTTTAAGTCTTGTCGTGGAATTTCGAAATTTTAAAAGGTTTCTGAGAATTTTAGGAGAATTGAGAGATTTTAATAACTTTTAAAAGACTTAATTGGCATTTTTAAGGATTTTATTAAATTTTATGAGTTTTCTAATAATTTTAAGGGATTTGAATAAATTTTTCTGATTTTTTAAAGGTTTTATGGAATTTTTAATAATTTTGTGAAAACTGAGGAGATTTATTCTAATACTTTTTCAATGGATTTTAAAGTATTTAAAGGGTTTTTAAATGTTATCGTAGAATTTTAAAAAATGTCAAGTTTCTGGGTATTTTAAGAGGTTTCCACGAATTTGAACAGATTTCAAGAGATTTTTATGGGATTTAAAAGATTTGAAAATTTGTGATTGTATTTTATTGAGGGATTTAAAAAAATTTTTGTTTTCTAAGAGATTTTGAGAATTTACCAGGATTTCGAATGTTTTCGTAAAATTTGAAAGACGAGAGCAAACCAACACGCGCGCAATTATTATTTTCAAGACATTTCGTTATACCACTTTTTTAAGCTAGGATTTATACTTTATCAAATTAAAAAAAAAATTTTTTTATTTTCAAAAATCACAAAAAGGCAACTATATAAATTTGTCAGAGGAAGAAAAATTTGACCTGGAAAAATCCGGGAATTTCCAATTCCCTGACTACTAGACACCCTGAAACGATCAAAAATGGAATCAATAGTAGGATCACAAGAAGCTTCAAGATTCTTTTAATATTTCCAATACTCTAATCAAATTTCGTTGAATTCCCGCATGGGAAAAGCGATCGGTGAGAAAACACATACAATGGCACGAGTCAAAATCGAGGTGAAACTTTTCTTTGTCTATCGACAGAATCCGTCTCAAGAAAGACATCATCGAAAGGGAAAACGCATCACTGGGTTTTTCTCCCATCTTATTCTCCCGCATATTACTTCCTCCTGTTGGTTCTGTCGGTAGAGAAATGATTATCCGGCGTTTCCTCTTTTCAAGTTGAAGCTTTCCATCCCAATCTGTCTGTCTCTATCTTCCTCTCCCGCCCTTTCTATCTCTTTGCCCTTTTGCCTCGTGACATCTTTGATCATGAATGTCTGTCGAGGTAACGCTGTCCGCGTACCGTTCGAGAGCATCTTAGATTTGTATGGAAACTGGTCCCTTTTGAAGTTCTCTCCTCTGCTCACAAGAGCGAACATTGACCAGTCACAACCGTCTCCCAAAGCTCTCGTCACTCGATTCAACGTCACGTCGACGAATAATCACCACCTCTCGACCTCTCAGTTGAAACCAGATCGCATCACCAGCAAAAACAGTCAAAAGGTTATTAATTTTATATTTTATACCTCCGTTATCAGTCATTTTTTATGAATGATCAATGGGAATAGAACGAGAACGAAAAAAGTGAAGTCTCATTTCACAATCGTTCCTTTTTTTCATTTGCGTGGATTATTACACCATCAAGGATGACGTATCCAACGCGAGACAACACAGGAGCAATCAGGGTGGGTCACGTAGTATAAAATTTTCCCCGGCTCCGCGTCGTGCATAATTCAAAGGGATGGGTCGTTAGGAAAGTTTCGCCATTACAAACTCGAAATATAAAGTAGGCAGAGTGGGTTCTCTCGGCGACCTTCTTTAAATTGTATCACAAATTGCCAGCCCCCGTGGCGCGCAACGACAGTAATGGCCTGTTACGCGACGCCCAGAACTGCAGATTCGCGCCACTACCTCCCCCCCCCATCAACCCCTTTTTACCCCCTTCCACCAAGGTTTTGTTGTCGCACTCGCCGATGGCGAATATAAAGCTACGTTGAGGGATCGATTCACCGATACAGATTCCTGTTCGATCAAGCACGCCACTATTTGAACCAGAATACAAAGGTCAAAGCCAAAACACCAATTGCGCGCTGGTGCACTTGAGTAATTGCTTCCGAAAATTGAAATCGACCGCTCCGTCGCTAATGGATCCTGACGAATTCTTTCCGTATTGCCGGACGATATGGGGAAACTATTTTAGAGAAACTCGAATTTAAAATTTATTTTAATTTTACTAGAATCATCATTAGAAGAAGAAAAGTTTGTGACAAGATTCTCTATAAAGAGATAAGTAAACCTCATTTTTCAAAATTTTCTAAAATTAAGTAGTTCTGATTTTATGAAGGTTTTGAGAGTTCACTTAATGTCGGCCATGACTGATGGGCGGAGACTTCCCTCTCCACACCGCCGGAGGCGTGGTCTCTCCCACCTCACAACCTGACCCTGGGCCTTCCCCTTCCATTCCGCTTGGGTCACATTCCCCTGCAATCTTAAAATCTCTTTTGAGTGGAAACTACTGTCTTTAGACAAAATTTCTAAAGGACTTTTTTCTTTTCAGCTTTTAATCCAGAATCCGTTTTTTGATATTTATATATTGAAACTTAGATATCTATAGGTACATTAGTCAAGTTGATAAAATCATATCTTTAAGTTGAAATTCAGGCAATACTTTTCCTCTTCTACCATAAACGCTAAAGTTTAAGACAGTTTTGAGGAATCCTCCGAAATCGGTTCTAAACAGATCCATTAAGATAGCACCTTTTTGGGCCTTAGCCCATTTTGGGCTTTTTTTGGGCACCAATAAAAATTGTTGGGCTCCTTTACATTTTCCAAAAAATCTTAAGTCGCAAAGTGAAAAAAAATCAATTGCACAATAATTTTGGGCTTTTTTTAGACTTTTGAATTCCGAAAATAAAAACTCTCCAAAAACAACTCTTAAGTTCCAAAATCAACCCGAATTACAGGAGTTCAATTTTCCAAACATTGAAGCTCACAGCATTTTTGGACTTTTTTTGGGCTCCTAAATTACGTAAAGATAAATACTCCAAAAACAACCCTTAAGTTTCAAAATCAACCCCAATTACAGAAATGTAATTTTTTAGAAATTAAAGCACAGTAATTTTGATCTTTTTTTGGGCTCTTGAATACTCTAAACGAAAGTTATCAAAAAACAACCCCTAATTATCAACAATCAACCCTTACAAAAAAAGTTTAATATTTTAAAAATAAACAACACTATTTTATTCAGTTTTACTCGGGTACTACGAATATCCCAAAATTAACTTTTGGGCTTTATCCCTTGATGCCAAAAACTACCCACCTTTTGTCGCGCAAATATTGCTTTAATTCAAAATAATCTTATGCAATTGTTAGTAAAGTCTAAAGAGTCTCTGACTTTTCGCCTCCTCAAAAATACCCTCTCTGATTTTTTGGGTCCATCCCTTCATGCCAAGAACTACCCCCTTGATGCCATAGAGATACGATTTCGCTGAAAAATAATCTTTTACAACTTTTTACAAATTCAAAAGGATACATGATTTTTGGGCTCCTCAAAAATACCAACCCTGATTTTTTGGCTTCATCCCTTCATGTCAAGAATCACCCCCTTGATGCCATAGAGATACGATTTCGCTGAAAAATAATCTTT
>CAJFCP010000205.1:31911-55624 GCA_904066005.1 Synergus itoensis
TTCAAGTTTTAAACAAATTAAAAAGGATCTATGATTTTTGGGCTCCTCAAAAATACCAACCCTGATTTTTTGGCTCTATCCCTTCATTCCAAGAACTACTAGTTGGTACTTTTGAGGAACCCAAAAATCATAAATATTTTTTTATTTGTAAACAATTGAAAAAGTTTATTTTTCAACGAAATCGTATCTCTATGACATCAACGGGGTAGTTCTTTGCATGAAGGGATGGGGCCAAATATCAGAGTTGGTATTTTTGAGAGGCCCAAAAATAAGAGATTCTTTTGACTTTGCAAAAAGTTGAAAAAGATTATTTTTCAGCAAAATCATATCTGTGTGACATCAAGGGGGTAGTTATTGATATCAAGGGATGAAGCCCAAAAGTTAATTTTGGGATATTCGTAGTACCCGAGTAAAACTGAATAATATAGTGTTGTTTATTTTTAAAAATATTAAACTTTTTTTGTAATGGTTGATTTTTGATAAGTAGGGGTTGTTTTTTTATAACTTTCGTTTAGAGTATTCAAGAGCCCAAAAAAGCTCGAAATTACTGTGCTTCAATTTTTTAAAAATTACATTTCTGTAATTGGGGTTGATTTTGGAACTTAAGGGTTGTTTTTGGAGTGTTTATTTTTTCGTAATTTAAGAGCCCAAAAAAAGTCCAAAAATACTGTGTGCGCTTCAATGTTTGGAAAATTGAACTCTTGTAATTTGGGTTGATTTTGGAACTTAAGGGTTGTTTTTCGAGAGTTTTTATTTTATCGAGGGAATCTTTTTATATTAAAGCTTTATATTATTATTTCAAATCTAATGTAATAATTTCAAATCTAATAACAGTTTTTCCCTAGCTTTTCCTCGCGAAAACCTTGACAGGAAAAAAGCAGAAATCGCAGTAGAGGGGTCTTTCTAGTTAGGTTCTAACTGGGAACTACCTAGTTTCTCTAGTCTAGTTTTTCCCCATTTCAGCCCTACGAGTTACTTGAGAGTGTTAAGAAAAAACTGGACCAATTTCTACTAGGGAAGTAACTGATTCGTACTTGTGACTAATCGCTGGAAATCCCTAACGAGGACACACGGCCTCGACTTCCAGAAGACTCGTTAAAGTTCGGGGAGTTCGCGAGGTTTGAGGACGGTCCCTGCGAAAGTCGTGAATTCCCGTTGAAGAAACTGAGTTACACTCGGAGAGCAACTTGCCGCGTTTTCAATTCAATTCAATGAGATTCCCCACCCTTCTTAAATTTCTCCAACCTCTTTCGGTCTCCAGGATAGGTCAGCCATTTCATATCTTAGAAATGAGTTGAATTTCCTCAGGGCTGACAAATTTTTCACCTTCTGATCACACGCCTTTTCCAAGTTCAGGATCGAACTCGAGAACTTGAACCTAAAGAGCAAATTCAATTATTTAGATTGCAATAGTAATTGAGCGTAAATCTTGCTCTTTTTTCATGTAACAACTTTTAATAACCGAAGAAAAATTCAACTCTAGTAGTCTTTCGGAATTTATAATTGAATTAAAATGATAAATTCTTGTACTGCGACTTGCTTAAAACTCTGTAAGACTTGTAGAAGATTTAATTTGAGAGGTTGAATTCTCGAGCTTTTAATCCGCGAATCCTGGCTTCTTCGCTGCGAACCATCACTGAGTCTACTTGTTTGCAGTTGCCAAGAAAGTCAATGGCCGTGTTAATTTAATGGCCAGGGCAGCTTGTATATTGTGTTCATCATTTCCAATCCATAATCTAATTTAATCAACCTAATCTATCTATTAAGCTGATTTTATTCCAAAAATCATTAAATCTCATTAATTAAAAATTTTTCAATTCCTGGTCAATGGAGAAAATAATAAAATTACACTTTTTCTTGACCCAAATGTTCAGTTTCCTCTAGAGAGGACCTTTTTTACCCCACTACTATAGTCCATTTACCCTAAAGCTAAAAATTTAGAAATACGATTCAATTTTTCATCCGGATGTGATGTTTGTTCCGGAAGTGACATCTGTTTTCAAGTTGAATGTTCTCTTCCACGTTACGGAGACGCCCTTTCTCGTTTCGGCCCCCTGCCCCACTCCATTCCCATACATGATACATGAAGCATCCCAACATCCCCTGGCATGACACTCACCCAACCACCCTGCCGTGAAATCATGCTTCCTGATCCTCCAAACCATTCCTGCCTCCTCTCGAAACCCTTTCGTGCATTCAACCTTCAAGTTCGTGTCATGGGTTGAGTACCTGAGTAGACTATCCATTTCCCATCTTGAAAAAGTATAAAAACAGTCTTCTGTTTAATTTTTTTTTTTTACATTAATGATACTTATTAACACATTTTTAAAAGAGAGAAAATATCCTCTTTTTACTTATTATTGATACTCGATCAAGCAATGAACAAAGGCACTTCCCAACCTTGGGCCCTCCATTTAAAAAAAATGTTTAGATTTCAGTTTTTAGACCAGAATTAAATTTGAATAAAATACAACTAAATTTAAACATAAAACTACGTCGTACAGCCCGTGTAGAAATTTTGCTGTGGCCCCTATCGGGCCCAGATCGGATGATTTCAGATCGGTGATGGAACGCTGAACCAGACCGGGCCCAGATCTGGCTCGATCGTGCTAAGTCTGGGCCCAATCGGGACAGATCTGGGCCCGATCAGGTTCTGTGTTCCATCACCGATCTGGGCCAAGTTTGGGAATTTCTGCACGGGAGGTAGATACCCGAGTAGAAATTTTGCTGTGGCCCCGATCGGGCCCAGATTAGGGAATCTGGCCCCGATCGGGTCTAAATCGGGGAATTTCAGACCGGGGATGAAACACACTGCCCGACCAGGCCCAGACCTGGCCAAACCTGACCGGATCGGGGCCCGATCGGGCCGGGCGTTTCATCACCGATCTGGGCCAGGTTTGGAAATTTCTACACGGGTATATTCAGGTTGTCCAGCGAACCAGGAGAAACAAGGTAATTTCATTTAGGACCAGGAATTTTTTGTATTTTGTTGAAAAATCGACGTTCTTCTACTTTATCTTCTTTTTATTCTACTAGAAAACCAACACGCGATTAGTTTTTGTACTTCTTATAACTTCAAGACATTTAAAGGTTAATTACTCTCTTAATCTAAAGCAGCAGAATTTCGCTGATTCAAATTTAGAGAGTAGGTTCCGAACAACAATGTATACGAGATTTTAAAGAAATTTCGTTACATCACCTTTTTAGAGTGGAATTTTAAAAAGATTTTTAAGGATTTTTAAAGATTTCGCAGCGTTTTAAGGAATTTCCAGATATTTCGCGGAATTTAAAAATAATTCATAAAATTTTAAAAGATTTTTAAGAACCCTATGGAATTTTAAGGGATTTTAAATGTTTACATGAAGCTTCGAGGAATTTTAAGAGAACTCAAGAGATTTTTTACGATTTTTAAAAGATTTTGTGGAATTTCATGAGATTTTTAAAGAATTTCACGAAGTTTCTGTGAATTTTAAGAGATTTTCTCAAACTTTAAGAGATTTTGAAGGTTTTTCGTGAAATTTTAAGAGATTTAGAAAAGTTTCTGAGATTTTAAGTCTTGTCTTGGAATTTCGAAGAATTTCAAAATTTTAAAAGATTTCTGAGAATTTTAAGGGATTTTAAATTCTGTCATGGAATTTCCAAGAATTTTAGGAGAATAAAGATATTTAAGGGCATGTGGTAATTACCATAAAGTATCACATGCCCTTAATGTCTTTTAAAACACTTTATTGGCATTTTTAAGGATTTTATGGAATTCTTAAAAATTTTATTAAATCTGACGAGATTTCTAACACCTTTAATGGATTTTAAAGGATGTAAAGAGTTTTTAAATGTTATCGTAGAATTTTAAAGAATTTAAAGAATTTTCTGCGTATTTTAAGAAAGGTTTTCACGAATTTTTACAGATTTCAAGAGATTTTTATGACTTTCAAAATATTTTATGGGATTTAAAAGTTTTTAAAATTTATCAGGATATTTTATTGAGTGATTTAAAAAAAATTTTATATTTTTTTAAAAGATTTTGTAGAATTTACAAGGATTTCGAAGGTTTTCGTAAAATTTCGAGACATTTCGTTACACCACTTTTTTAACATAGTATTTCTACTTTATCAAATTTTATTTATTTTTTTTTTTTTTCAAAAATCACAAAGAAGCAACTACAAATTGGTCGAAGGAAAAAAAATTTGACCGGGAAAAGACCAGAAAAGTTCGGGAGAAAACCGGGAAATTCTAATTCCCTCATCACCAGACACCCTGATATTATTTGCTATTTTTTTTCTATCATTTTCTTGAGTTCTCACTAACGAATCCTTGCCTCAGCACTAATCATGAATCCTATTGAGTAAACACTCGTTTGTCCGTTCGTTTCCGAACATCGTCGTCGCTCATTAATAAGCTCGTGGAAAAAAGGGGAAAAAATAGGTCACATCGAGTCCGATTTCCCTTCTTTCAAATCAACATCCCTCCAAGAACGAACCCTCTTGCGCAATAAATTAATAACGCCATCTGCCTCCTTTAAAATTCTAATTCGTCGCTTTGGTATGCTTGAAGCGTGAAATCGGTTATGAAGAGCAATCTGTAAAGAGGTAGTAAAAAGTTGCATAGAAAGGTGAAAGGGGAAGATAAAAGAAAAAGAAAGTAAAAGGCAGAAATAAAAGGTAGGAAGTAAAAATTACAGAAAGATATTGTGAAATAATTAAAATGAATCCACTAACCGAGAATGAGAAAAGAGGTCTGGGTGAATCAGATCGAACAGGAACAGTTGGGAAGGAGTTGGAGGTGGGCCGAGCAAGAATAAATACCCCTAACGAGCGCGGAAATTGACGGACCGTTTGAGAGTGCTCGAAAGTCGACCTCCGAAGTCGAACGATACCTTTGTCCCTCGTTAAATTCCAAAGGCGACGATATCTCCTCCCAGCCTTAATTCCACCCCTTTCCTTCCATCATTTCAATCCTCTTATAACTCTCGTTTCATGGAACAAGTGAGTGGAGGGGATAAATATGCAATCGAGTTGATGATAATTTAAATATAATTGGAACACTGACGTGGGGTTAATATGTAATTGCCGTTTGCAACGTTTATAAACGAAAATCCAAATTTTTTTAAATTCATTATAAATCATTTTTTATCCCTTAAATAGCTATAAAAAATACAATAAATTAAAAACAATTTGCACTCTCTTTCGTCAAATGTGTTTTTACAAACCACGGACTCTACAAAAAAAAACTCTCAAAAAAAAATTTCCATGTTCCCTCTAAATACTCTGTTGTCAGATCACTTTCCAAAAATTACTGGCAAATGAAAATATGTAATACCAAAAAAAGTTTCATCCCTATATCGTCACCGGAGGACAGCTTAAGTTCACCCCCAAACTCCTAATAAAACAAAAATCTCAAAAAAAATTCAAAATTACCCATAAATTTTCTGTTGTCAAATTTCCTCCCAAATATTACTAGCAAATGATAATATGTGCCAAAAAAAGTTTCATCTCTGTATCACCGGAGGACAGCTTAATTTCATCCCCAAACTCGTTATAAAATAAAAATTTTGAAAAAAATTTCTAAATTGTCTGTTGTCAAATTTCCTTCCAAATATTGCTAGAAAATGATAATATATGATTCCAAAAAAATTTTATCCCTATATAATCACCGGAGAACAGCCTAATTTCACCCCCAAACTCGTTATAAAATAAAAATCTCGAAAAAAATTTCAAAATTCCCCCAAAATTCTCTTTTGTCAAATTTCATTCCAAATATTGCTAGCAAATGAGAATATGTGATACCAAAAAAAGTTTTATCCCCATATCGTCACCGGAGGACAGCTTAAGTTCACCCCTAAACTCCTAATAAAACAAAAATCTCAAAAAAAAAATTCCAAATTCCCCCTAAATCTGTTGTCAGATCACTTTCCAAAAATTACTGGCAAATGATAATATGTGATTCCAAAAAAATTTCATCCCTATATCGTCACCGGAGGACAGTCTAATTTCACCTCCAAACTCGTTATAAAATAAAAATTTTGAAAAAAATTTCTAAATTCTGTGTTGTCAAATTTCCTTCCAAATATTGCTAGCAAATGAAAATATGTGATACCAAAAAAATTTTCATCCCTATATCATCCCCAGTCTGCAGCTTAAATTTATCCCCAAAACAGGTTATAAGACAAAAATTTCGAAAAATAATTCCAAAGTTTTCAAATTTTTGTCTTATAACAAGTTTGGGGGTGAAATTAAGCTGTCCTCCAGTGACGATATGTGGATGAAACTTCTTTTGATATCACATATTATCATTTGCTAGTCATTTTTGGAAAGAAATCTGACAACAGAATATTTACAGTGAACTTGGGAATTTTTTTTTTCGAGATTTTTGTTTTATTACAAAATTGGGGGTGAAATTAAGCTGTCCTCCGGTGACGATACAGGGATGAAACTTTTTTTGGCACATATTATCATTTGCTAGCAATATTTGGAAGGAAATTTGACAACAGAGAATTTAGGGGGAATTTGGAAATTTTTTTCTAGATTTTTATTTTATAACGAGTTTGGGGGTGAAATTAAGCTGTCTTCCAGTGACGATATGTGGATGAAACTTCTTTTGGTATCACATATTATCATTTGCTAGTAATATTTGGAAAGAGATCTGACAACAGAGTATTTACAGTGAACTTGGGAATTTTTTTTCGAAAATTTTTTTTGTAGAGTCCGTGGTTTGTAAAAACACATTTGACGAAAAAATGCAAATTGTTTTTCATTTATTGCATTATATATGATTGTTTTTAAATTCTTAAGAAGGAAATGCTTCGAATTTTATTAAGATTTTAAGTTTGACCTCATCCCATCGCTGTCACCGTTTAAGATCTTAAAATCTCTCTAGATCATAAAGTACTACCTCTAGAAAAATTTCTAAAGGATCTTTTCGTAGAATTTTTGAATCCAGTCTAATTGTGACCGGTTTAACATTAAATCTCCTTATTTAATTGAAAAAATGACCGTAAAAGAAGTCAAACTCCCCCTTTGGAGCAAACCATTAATCAGAGGACATCAAGACTAGATGATTGATTCCCTTGTGCATTAGGTGGCTTTTTCTCGTCGTAGGTCTACTTTCCATCTTGTTCGCGATTTATTTTTGCGAGGAGTCAGCGATTTCAGTGGTTTCTCATTAAACGTTGTTCGACTTGGCTAAGCCGTTCGAGCACCCACGCCCTCTTATCCTAACAAAGAAGGTCTAGCTAGGTTCTACCTTTATTACGGTCGAATGAAATGAGCGACGTCCTCCACGTCACTGGGAAACATACTTATTGATTCTTGGACAAACAAAAGGCAGGAAGGAAGAGAAATTGAGGTCGTTGACCCTTTGCTATTAAGGGATCTTTACTTTAGGTCATTTTACATGAGAAAGTACACATGTAGAAACGCAAGACTTGGGTAAATATGCCTCCACGACCATAAATTATCGGATTAGCACGAAAGAGAATGGAACCTGTTAGTCCCCGTTGTCTAACTTGGAGAGAGTTGTACCTTGTAAGAGAACATGTGACTTTGTCATTTAAATCCCTTGAAGGGACATTAGAGTTGCTCCTAGTTCAAACATTTTAATGAATTCAACGTCAATTAAAGTACCTACTTTATCATGAATAATGATTTTTCATATTTTATAAAAATATTTTTTACGCCAATTTGTCCCGCACAATAAAAAGTAAAAAATGTCAGATTCTATAGAAAATTATCTTTAAAATAAGCTTCAGAAATTTAAAAAATATTCTTTATTTCAAAAAGTTATGGATATTTTTATAAAACATTGAGATTTGACGTAATATTTATGCCAGTATTGAATATTTAAATTAAATATAGTTCTGATTTCTTCATCGCACAATTTCCCATAATCTACATTTTTGAAGTAGATATTTGCATAATAATTCATTTTTCTTAGCGTAATTTAAAGATTTTCAAGAGCAGAAAAAATTGTCTCTATTGATTATTATAGTTTCAAAGGACTCATTATTTCCTTTAACTCGTCGATTCTCAAAGATCGTTCTGTCACACCCCTCCCCCTCGTTAGTATCGAGTAAAACAAAAAGCGTTTCCGCCAAATTGAGTGGGAGAATAGTGAAGTGGTTGCTTGAGACGAGAAAACAGTTGGAGGTCTGAGGTACTCTGAAATGGAAAAGTAAGAAGAGAAGACAGAGATTGGCGTGGGGATGGAGGGTGAGAAACGTAGGATAAATAGGGCGAGAAAGATAGAGAAAGGCTCTTTGCTCTTCAGTTGCTGGAAGTCTGTTAAATAAGAAAGAAAAAGTCGTTCGTGGGTGGAACAAACAATTAGGGGTTGGCACCCTCAAAAAGATGGTGTCGAATATCAGATATTCCTCCGATGGATCTCATCGATACCAGGAATTATGTTTTAGATATAGATTTAGAGTTGTCTTCGACGTTCAAAGTTGGATAAACTGATCTCATCAGATTGTCAGATAGAGGGAAAGATTATCACTGAAAAAATAAGTAAAACCTATTTTTCGAAATTCTTTAGAAATAAACTGTTCCGATTTTATGAAGGCTCTAAGTTTTCACTTGACATCGGTCGCGATTCTAGTGGGCATGGCTTATCCCCTCCGCGCGGCCAAAGGAGTTGTCTCGCGTCACCCGCTCTTGGGCCTTCCCCCACCCTTGGGTCTTCCCCCACCTTTGGGCCTTCCCCCACCACTTGGCGAGACTTAGATTACCATAAAATCTAAAATCTCTCTAGAAGGAAAACTACTGCCCCTAGAAAAATATTTCCAATTGCTTTTCTTCTCGATTTTCAACTCGCAATCTAATTTTAATCAAATTACAATTAATTTCTCCTTGACAATCTTGTAATTAATCTATAAGTATGTCAAACAATTTTTTATTAACAAGTTAAATTTTTTATCCTACTTCTTAAAATGTAGAGTTCATATTTCCCGTCTTGGTTTAGAGTCGACTATTCGACTGAACCATGAATTTTCAAGAAATTGTCGGAGATATTCAGGCGAAGCAGTTACACAGCAGTCATCCATTTGTGCACGTGACTGAATGCAGTTTACCCACTCGACATTCCAAACACTCAAAACTCGAGTTAATCGTCGGAGCGAAAGCGTTTACTCTGCTGAGCGGTAAGAGGTGAAAGCAAAGGGGTTGAGGTTAGAGTGGGGGTAGGGGGAGGTGGATCTCGTAGTGCATGAGAGATCCAAAAGACCAGCAAAGGTGGATAGATGGGGAGTGAGGAGTTGGAGGAATCGGGGGATTTACTGTCGGTAAACCCAGTGTACGTACGGGGTTTGCTGTTTTACCGAGCGAGAATTGGGTCGACTTTGCAAGACTTTCAACGACGTCGTCTGCTTCGATCACGCTTCGCAGGAAATTGCTGTCGTGTGGAATCGGACAAGACACTTTGAACCGTTCTTTTTCTTCCAGTCTATGATTTTTATCGTTATCGATTCAAGAGATTGTGAAAAGGAGGACCAGGATTAATTTTTGAGATTGAAATTTAACGAGATATGAGCGGAGAACCAGGTAGATTTGTACATGGTGGACGGGACTGAAGAATCAGTTTCCAGCGTTGCCTTTGGTCATTCGATATCGCTGGCTCACTTCTAGAAACAGAAATCCAGACTTGCTCCTTGAATGGGGTCGATCGCGAAAAAAAAAGAATAACAAACAAATAAAGAAAGAGAGTTTCAACGATACAATTTTCTAGGAGACGAATAATACTCTTGGATGGAATTACGATCTGAGCAAACCTCGGAGAGTTGGGAGCGATTGGCTGCAAGCGAAAATCAACTCGGTTGGGATATTGGAATATTTTCTGCTAGAATATAATACCTTAAAAAATTAGGTCTTTTGGAAAGGATAAAGTTTGATCAGATAAATAATAAGGCTCTTTTTTGGGAAAATGAAACATGGTGTCTTATATAATTAATTATAGGGTTGGGGAATTTTAAAAGACCTGATAATGGCCTCCCTTTTTCCTCAGCTTGGGTCTAAAATATGTGGCGATTTAGAGAAGTTGCAGACATCGTCGAACAATGCCTCTGGTAGTTTCGTTTCCGACTCCGGCGTGAAACTTGCCCAATATTTTAGAGGTGAACGTAAGGGCGGGTGTTCTGCAGTTCTCACGAGCGACCTTGTAACGTTTCCCTGGGGGCCATTTAATGGCCCCCAAGATCGCGATTCCCTCGGCTGGGAATTGCTACTTCTCCAGCGAAGCCGAACAGACACTTCTATTACACCATTTTCAAGTTTCTACCTTCCCGAAAAATTAATTCGAACTGGAATGAGGAAAGGATTTTAATCTTCTTCCTTATAGTGATAAATGAGATTAAAATAATTATTCATATTCTAGTAGCTTGACCTATAGATGGAGACGCATGAATATCCCCCAAATTTTACTTTTCCTAATTTACATTCTACAGAAATTCATTTGACCGACTATTAATTTTACTTAATTCATAATTCTCCGAATTAGCGTTTCACCTAATTTTTATTTTTACGAATTATTATTTCACCTAATTTTTAGTTTTTCGAATTACTATTAGACATAATTTTTATTTTTACGAATTTCCATTTACCCTAAATTTTATTTTTCCGATTTACTATTTGACCTACATTTTATTTTATCGAATTACCATTTGCTCTAATTTTTACTTTTTCAAATTACCATTTACTCTAATTTTTGTTTTTTCGGATTACCGTTTTATCTAATTTTCAATTTTTCGAATTAACATCTGTCCTAATTTTTATTTTTTCGAATTACTATTAGATATAATTTTTATTTTTCCGAATTACCATTTGATCTAATTTTTAATTCTCCGAATTACCATTTGTCCTAATTTTTATAATTCCGAAGTATTATTTTTCATAATTTTTATTTTCCCGATTTATCATTTAGCATAACATTTCACCTAACGACTTCCGGTCAGTTTTGAAGTCGTTGTTTCCCCTCTTTGTAAAAGTGAATCTGATCTGTAAGTTAGATACAGATTGCGAGATGGCGCTTCTAGATAATTCTACTTTTCCTTAAAGTGAATTAAAAAAGGGCGGAAAATTCAAATTCAGAAATAAAACTATAACTTACAAAATGGTTTAATAAATATAATAATGTATAAAATAATAATATATAAAATACAAATAAGGTTAATATTATTATATTTATTATTATATTTATTAAACCATTTTGTGAGTTATAGTTTTATTTCTGAATTTGAATTTTCCGCCCTTTTTTAATTCACTTTAAGGAAAAGTAGAATTATCTAGGAGCGCCATCTCGCAATCTGTATCTGACTTACAGATCAGATTCACTTTTATAAAGAGGGGAAACAGCGATTTCAAAACTGACCGGAAGTCGTTAGGTGAAATGAAATTTATGTTGCATGCAGAGTTGGTCAGTTACGCGTAACTCGAACTTTTATACGTATAATACGTAATTTACGTATTATACGTAAAAAATGTAATAAATGTAAAAAAATGTGGGGCTTGAAAGGAAGGTGGGGAGAAAAGAGCATAACATAACCTCACTTATTCAAGAGTTAGGTTATGTTTATTTTCTAAATATGTAAGCACAGTCGCCATCTTGAAAACGTAAATTACATGTAAAAAACTAGGGACGTAAATAACGTACGTAATTTACCTAAGGTATATTACGTGCACAACCCTGGTTGCATGGCGATTACGTCAAGTGGTGATTCTTGAAAATGAGTGTTAGGTTATGTGGCTATTCGGAAGAATAAAGATTAGGACATAAAGAAATTCGGAAAAATAAAAGTTATGCTAAATGATAAATCGGGAAAATAAAAATTATGAAAAATAATACTTCGGAATTATAAAAATTAGGACAAATGGTAATTCTGAAAATTAAAAATTAGATCAAATGGTAATTCGGAAAAATAAAAATTATATCTAATAGTAATTCGAAAAAATAAAAATTAGGACAGATTTTAATTCTAAAAATTGAAAATTAGATAAAACGGTAATTCGAAAAAACAAAAATTAGTGAAAATGGTAATTCGAAAAAGTAAAAATTAGAGCAAATGGTAATTCGATAAAATAAAATGTAGGTCAAATAGTAAATCGGAAAAATAAAATTTAGGGTAAATGGAAATTCGTAAAAATAAAAATTAGGTGAAACGCTAATTCGGAGAATTATGAATTAGGTAAAATTAATAGTCGGTCAAATGAATTTCGGTAGAATGTAAATGAGGAAAAGTAAAATTTGGGGGATATTCATGCGTCTCTTTAGATGCCCAGTTTGCCTCTGATGGTATTTCTAAACATTTTTAAATATGTTGATCTAAAAATATTCCTTGAGAAGAAATGTCAACTTTCTAGGTCTCTGGTAGGAACCAGAGAGTGATGGAGTGGGAAGTGAGCTCCTTTGATGTAGGTACTCGTCTATCGGACCAACCTTAGCATCTCACCCTTTCCACCCTTCTCTTCAATCCCCTCCCACTTTTCTGACGACCTACGACCTCCATCTCAGTCAGGAAGGAGCGACTCTATTACCAATGAGGCAGAAACCTCGATCCGTGCTTACATCGACCCGGCAACCTCGAAAACTCGATTCTCCACGTGATCTAGCCTCGATGAACTCTAACCCCGTATCACGTCGATGGGAACATTCTCAAAAGAGACTTTTCTGGTGAATAGGGAGAATGAAGTATTCTTTAATCGAAAAAAAAAACATTTCAGGAAGATTGTGACTAAAGTTTAGGTTTCGAGAAGAAAGAGAATTTTGTTTAAAAATGATGGAAATTGAAAAAATTATAATGGGTAAAATGGACACGTGGGGCAAAATGGGATTATCTCAATCCATTGAGTCTTATTAATCATTTGGATCAATATTCTTGAGAGAAAGAGTTACTTGACTTCGGTATGCCCCTGTATAGGTTTTTACCCCTCTCTGAAAATTTTTATCTGAATTGAGAGGTCAGTATTTCAAACTGTAAACGTTATGCAAGCACGATTTTACGGCACAACAAACTATCGCGTTCGTTGCTCGAAATGGTAATGCCTTCCGTTCGTATAACTCCCCATACTTAACAGTACCCATAACTCATGTAACCACAGGCGAACCGCGTCTACCCCTCAAATGAGGCTCACTTCAACCTAATCGAACGCACCCTAAGCAAATATTTATTTCTATTTTATTGAGATAGTGATAGAAAAATTCTTTTACAAATATTTGTAGGATTTAGTAAGTTTTTTTATGGTGTTTATTGTTAAAAATTGGTTAAGTGCAGAGATAATATTTCCAACTGAAATAATAATGAATATCTTTAATCTCTGATTTATCTTTTCTATTTTTTTCAATTTATCTAAAATATTGTCTGTTTTTGTTTTCAGTATCCTAAACAACAACAGCTTGGAAAAACCTGATCCCGACAACATCAAAATGTTTGTTGGCCAAGTGCCCAAAGATATGGATGAGAATGATCTTCGACCTATTTTTGAAGAATACGGCCGAGTTCATCAAATAAACGTCTTGCGGGACAAGTTCAGCGGTAGCAGTAGAGGTGAGTTATTTTTAAAAAATTTATATTAATATTCCCTTCATTATTTTAATTTCTGACATTAATTACACATTGAATTATATAATGAGAAATTCAGGGTGTCTAGCGAACCGGGAAACAGGGAAAAACCCGGGAATTTCATTTAAGACCAGGAATTTTTTGTATTTTATTGAAAAATCGACGTTTTTTCAGATTAAGGGCATGTGATACTTTACCATAAGAGCATTTTAGTTTCCGCAACTTTACGTTCTGAATAATAAATATTTTTTTGCTAAAACTAGGCCATTTACCTCAGTGTAAGAAACGGAGGTAAATGGCCTAGTTTTAAAGAAAAATATTTATTATTGCGAACGTAAAGTTGCGGACACTAAATTTGCTCTTATCGTAATTACCAAATATCCTTAAGAGATCTCTTAATTTGAACCTTTAAAAAGATTTTTTAGGATATTGAAAAGATTTCGCAGCTTTTTAAGGAATTTCTGGATATTTCGCGGAATTTTAAAGGAATTCATAAAATTTTAAAATATTTTAAAGAACTTCAGGGAATTTTAAGAAATTTTAATTGTTTTCATGAATCTTCGGGAAATTTTAAGAGAACTCAAGAGATTTTTTATGATTTTTAAAAGATTTTGTATAATTTTATGAGATTCTTAATAATTTTAATGAATTTCAACAGATTTTTCTGATTTTTAAAATAATTTATGTAATTTTTAAGGATTTGATGGAATTTAATGATATTTCTAATACTTTTAATGTATTTTAAAGGATAAGAAGGTATTTTAGTTATCATAATATTTTAAAGAATTTCAAGAAGATTCTGGGAATTTGAAGAAGTTTTCTCAAACTTTAAGAGATTTCGAAGGTTTTTCGTGAAATTTTAAAAGATTTAGAAATGTTTCTGGAATTTTAAAGGGTTTTAAGTCTGTTCGTGGAATTTTCGAGGAATTTCTAAATTTTAAAAGATTTCTGAGAATTTTAATGGATTTTAAATGTTGTCATTGAATTTCCAAGAATTTTAGGAGAATTATAAGATTTTAATGACTTTTAAAAAACTTTATTGGCATTTTTAAAGATTTTATGAAATTTTATGAGATTTCTAATACTTCTAAGGAATTTCAAAAAGGTTTTCTTGTTCTTAAAATATTTTATGGAATTTTAAAGAATTTTATGGAAGCTGACGCAATTTTTAATACTCTTAATGGATTTTAAAAGATTTAAAGTGTATTTAAATATTATTGTAGCATTTTAAAGAATTTCAAGAAGTTTCTGTCTATTTTAAGAGCTTTTCATGAATTTGAACAGATTTCAAGAGATTTTTATAACTTTTAAAATATTTAATGGGATTTAAAAGGTTTTAAAATTTGTCAGCGAATTTTATTGAGAGATTTAAAAAAATGGTATCTTGTTAAAATATTTTATAGAATTTACAGGTTTTCGTAAAATTTTAAGGACGAGTGCAAATCAACAAAAAAATCACGAAAAGGCAACTATAAATTGGTCGGAGGAAAAAAAATTTTACCGGGAAAAGACTGGAAAAGACCGAGAGAAAACCGGAAAAAAACCTGTAATTTCCAATTTCCTGATCACTAGACACCCTGATGATTATTTTAAATTCAACGTTAATTAGCTGAAATCATTTTTGAAACCGCTGGCAAGGACTTTTAGGAATAAATTTCGTTTTGGCTGAGTATTTGATGAGTTGGCAGAAATAAATTGCCTATAAACCGTTTATGGAGTGAATTTTGAAAATAGATTGGAACGAGGCTGTCGAGACTGAAGGGTAATTTGAATCAGTATAAGCCGATTGACAAACAGGTTCATTCGCTAGTCGAAAAGCACGGTCGAGACTTTGCGATTACACACACATTTAATAGGTACTTAACCCCACCCAAATTTCCTCACTTGATTTACAATTTACTGAAATCCGATTTGTACTCTGCGGAATACGAATTATTTCCAAATCAAAATCCATTTAAAATTCATTTCATTCCATCAAGGAAGGAATACATAATTCATTATTCGCAAAAATAAATTACATTTTTATTTATTCAAGATAAATTAATTATGAAATAAAATAAACTGGTAAGTTACATTTAAATTTGTGTAATGGAGTAAAATGTAAACCTAAAAAATCTAAAAAAGGTACACTGAGAAAACTGTTTGGTTCGGACAACAAAACGTTTGGTTGCTATAGAAGCAACAAAAATTTTTGGTTGTGCCAACCAAATCTTGGTTTTTTCAACAAACCTGTTGTTGGAACAACAAAAAATTTTTGTTGGAACCAAAAATTGTTTGGTTGTGCCAACAACAGGTTTGTTGAAAGAACCAAGATTTGGTTGGCACAATCAAAAATTTTTGTTGCTTCTATAGCAACCAAACGTTTTGTTGTCCGAACCAAACATTTTTCTCAGTGTAGAATCCAGAGTAACACCACATACAATTTTTATTATTATTATTGTAATAATTTTTTTAAACGTCTCTAATGTAGATATAATTATAGGGACCAGGTTCTCGACACTCACGGGATATTATCGTCACTCTGATATTGATTTTTGGTCAGCATGAGTGGAAACCAAGATTCGTTGATTATATAGGGTTATATTCTCCATTCATATTGACGATAGTGCCTCCAAATTGAGGCGGGTAACGATGAGAGGTTTTTTTTTTTATGAAAATAAGTGAAAAGAAAGTTAATAAAAAAAACTTCAGATCTAAAAAACCAGACCTCTTCCTTTTTATTTCTGAGCTCAAGGCAATTGACTTAATTCTTCTTCTCGGATCATTGCTTATTTTTGTCGTAAAAGTTTATTAGGATTGTCCCTTTAAGAAATAAAAAAAAACGTCGATCGTCCTTTCTTTTATTCTTAAAGTCGTAGAAATCTCCAGATTTTTATTAAAAAGTTACAAACTGTTTTTTTTTAGTTAAATTAAACAAATGTTTAAATAATTTTTGTATTATGGACTTTTTAAAATTTACATATTTGTGGAGAGAATTAGTGCCTTAGGAGAAATTGAGTAGTAAAGATCATTGTCGCGTCAGACGTAGTATATATTCAGGAATCATTAAAGAAAATTTTGGACAATAAATAAGATATTATAGAGACTTTTTACATTAATAATAAAGATGAATCCTGATAAGAAGATTGACAAATTTAGAAATAAGCCTGATCCTGACGAGAATTTACGAGGGGTTTAAAAATAGAAGCCCATGACATTACGAGATGGATAAAGGCGATAATTTGTTCCTCGTAAGTAAGAAATCGTCGACTATGCTTGACTCTGAGATTTTCTAGGTTAAAGGAAAGGTTAGGCAAGAGTTCTCTTCCGGTGATTTATAGTTGTTTGACTTCTCAGACAGTATTTCCCCTCACCCACTTCACCTCTTCGACCCTCGACAATTTTTTATGTCAACCTCGATCACCCCTGTGTAAAAAAAAAGCTACCACCAACTGTGAATCTCTCTTGTCACGAACCATTGAATGATGACAAATTATAAACGATGATTCTCGAATTAAAAAAAAAACAACTTTAAAAACTGTTTCAAACTAGCTGTGAAGTTGTATCAACTTTTGAGCTCATTCAATGAGCACTTTGCTTCCTGGAAGCAAATATGGTTTGCTTCCTCATAGAGGAAGTTAATTAAATTAAAATTAATTAAAATTAAACTAATTAATATTAGTTAATCAAATGTATTAATATTAGATCACCTAATTCGTGTCAATACAAAAAAGTTTATTTTCCTTACATCAGCTTTAAATTTTTATTATTTGAGAAATTATAGTTGAGAAATTAATTTTTGAAAAATACAATTAACCATAACTTTCTTATTTTTCAATGAAATGCATTAATGATATAGGTCAATCGATTCATCTCGACACAAAGAATATTAATTTTCCTTACGTCAGCTCAAAATTTTGATTATTTGAAAAGTTATAATTGAAAAATTAATTTTTGAAAAATATAATTAACCATAACTTTCTTATTTCTCAATGAAAAGCATTAAAAATATAGGTCAATCGATTCGTCTCGATGAAAGGAATCTTCATTTTCCTTACATCAGCCCAGGACGAAGTTACTTTGTCAATTCTTTAAGATTGCAAAGAACGTTAAATCTCAATGTTTGGTGAAAATATCAATAACTTTCAAATAATGGACATTTTTTTAATTTCTTGTACTTATTTTAAAAGTAGATTTTTATAAAATCTGCTAGACTTATTTAAAAAAATTGTACAATTATTTCCCTTCATTGTACAAGGGCTCAAATCTGGATTTGAAATACGTAAAAAGTTCAATATTACCTGATCAGTAGGAAAATAATAATAAAAATCAAATGAATGTAAATTTTAATATAATTTTGCAGAAACATCATGATTAATGATTTTTTATATTTTATAACAATATTTTTCTCAGTAGGAAAAATATTCAAATATTTCCAACTTTTTCACACCAACTTAAAGTCCCGCACAATGCAAATAAAAAATGTCGGATTCTATAGAAAGTTATCTTTAAAATAAGCTCCAGAAATTAAAAAAATTGTTCATTATTTCGAACAGTTATTGATATTTTTATAAAACATTGAGATTTTACGTAATATTTATGCCAGTAATGAATATTTAAATTAAATATAATTCTGTTTTCTTCATCGCACAATTTCCCATAATCCAGATTTTTGAAGCAGAATTTCGCATAATAATCCCTTTTTCTTCACATAATTTAAAGATTTTCAAGAGCAGAAAAAATTGTCTCTACTCATGCTGTTAACCCAATTTAATTAATTTCTTAAGTGTAATTATCAGCAATAAAATACAATTTTTAATAATAAATTTGAAAGCCTTCTATTATATAAATAAAAATGAAAAATCTGTCCAAGCCCTTTTCCTTTTTCATTTTTCAAAGGCCGAATGTAATTCAGAGTGTACACAAATATGTTCGAAGGACCTCTCTCAGGTCCTTCTTCTTTTTTCGTCGACATTGAAAGATCGAGAAGAAGGGACGAGACATTTCCTGCCTTACGGGGCAAAAAAAAGACGAAATAAAACGACTCCAGGCAGAGAAAGTAAGTTAGGTGAATGTACGTGGGGGCAAACACCCACACAAGTTTCTGAGGGGTGGGTTTATAGGCTCGGTGGGGGGGGGGGAGGGAGGAGGGACGCTGCCCCGACAGCGGGGGGCGCGGGGCGCGCCCCCACCCCCCCCCCGGGCTTTTGTTCGGGGGGGGGGGGGGGGGGCTGGCCCACCCCCACCATCTAACCACCCCATTCCCTTAACCCATGAGCTTCTGTGACCAAACATAAGTACAACCTTCGTAACGTAAGCGAGAACCAAACGTCATCTAAACTCACAAAATGGTCAACTATTTTGCTTCCCTGTGACTAAATCGATTTATAGGCAACCCGGCGTACGTAGGTTTAAGAGGTTTTTCCTCAATTTCATGCCTGAAAAATCTCAAGAATTTTTTTCCGAAATTTTTTTTTAATTTTAATTTTTTTAAAATTCAAATTTTGGTGATAATTTCTAGACTACAGGGTGTACACTGGCACAGTCTTCCCCTTTTAGAGGAATTCCCCTTATTTTGAGAAATTCCCCCTTTTTCCCCTATTCTCGAAAATCTTCCCCTTTTTCCCCTTTTTTAATTAAAAATGTTCTTTTCAGTCAATTTTCTAAACCTATACTAAACATATTAATTATTATTTTGTTAATAACGCAGCTTAGAAGAACATATAATTATCTTAAAATAGAGATTTTGCTTCTACACGTTTAATTCAATCTACGAATTTCGTAAGACTTTTAGGTTCATAACGTTGAGAAACAGAAATATCTGTTAAAAATGACTTACAAAGTAAAAATTGTAATTGTACTGAAAATAATTAATAATTGCAAAAGAAAATTGTAATTATATTCGAAATTATTAATAATTACATTTAAAAAATTGTAATTATACTCGAATTAATTAATTCTAAAAAAATTTTTTTTTTTCAATTTTCAATTATTCGGAAACCGAGAGTTTATTTGTGTATTTATCTACAAGGGAAGAATGTTACTTTAGATCGCATTCGGTCGTGTTCTCGTGTTTACGATCATAAGTATTTCAGTGCCTTTATAAATTTCAAAAATTTTGAATTTTTATTCTAAAGTTGTTTATTGAAATAATAATATTATTTCAATAATAAGATTCAATTGTTGTGAAATATTTTTATTTCTACTTTGAGTGTTCTGAACTGTTTTTGGATTCAACATTTTTTTAAGATTATTTTTAGTATAATTACAATTCTCACTATGTAATTATTAATTATTTCGAGTATAAATACAATTTTCTTTTGCAATTATTAATTATTTTGAGAACAATTACAATTTTATATTGTAATTATGAATTATTTTTAGAATAATTGCAATTTTTCTATGTAATTATTAATTACTCTAGTAATTTAATTTACAGATGTAATTAATTATTTGCAACCCTGTCTGAGACTAGTAAATGAAAACTTCTCTTAAATTGTTCAAAAGTACTACTAAATTATTACTTAAAACTCCCTAATCGAAAATCGATAATTGTATACTGATGTGGAGGGACTTCGTAAACTCCCTGTTTAGAATTTATAGGTGATGGATCAGAAAGCACAGGCAAATATTGACTTGTGGTAAACATTCGTCCTCTTTGCTATCCTGGTGAAATGGCTTTTCGTCCTCACGAGTTCTCTAATCAAAAAATCGAATGTCTCTCTCAATGTCAAATTTAGGTCACACGGCAAAGTAATTTCAGCCATTAAAGGTTAAATTTAATGGCTACATCGATTCTCTTGGATCCAATTACCAAAGAAAAGATAAAACAAGTAAAAACTCATTTTCAAGCAAACAAGTTTAACGACTATCAGTTATAATTCAGTATAGTCTATAGACTTTTCTTTTAACTTAAAATCATCTCCCTATATTTTATTATCATTTCCATTTGATAAAATTCTTAGAGACGCCTGAATATCCCCTAAATTTTACTTTTCCTAATTTACATTCTACCGAAATTCATTTGACCGACTATATTAATTTTACTTAATTCATAATTTTCCGAATTAGCGTCTCACCTAATTTTTATTTTTATGAATTATTATTTCACCTAATTTTTAGTTTTTCGAATTACTATTAGACATAATTCTTATTTTTCCGAATTACGATTTGATCTAATTTTTTATTCTCCGAATTACCATTTGTCCTAATTTTTATAATTCCGAAGTATTATTTTTTATAATTTTTATTTTCCCGATTTACATATCATTTAGCATAACTTTCATTTTTCCAAATTTCTTTATGTCCTAATTTTTATTCTTCCGAATAGCCATATAACCTAATATTCATTTTCAAGAATCACCATTTGACATATTCGCCATGTAACATAAATTTCATTTCACCTAACGACTTCCGGTCAGTTTTGAATTCGTTGTTTCCCCTCTTTGTAAAAGTGAATCTGATCGGTAAGTCAGATACAGATTGCAAGATGGCGCTCCTAGATAATTCTACTTTTCCTTAAAGTGAATTAAAAAAGGGCGGGAAATTCAAATTCAAAAATAAAACTATAACTCACAAAATGGTTTAATAAATATAATTATAAATATAATAATATTAACCTTATTTGTATTTTATACATTATTATTATATTTATTATTATATTTATTAAATCATTTTGTGAGCTAATTCGGAAAGTTATGAATTAGGTAAAATTAATAGTCGGTCAAATGAATTTCGGTAGAATGTAAATTGGAAAAATAAAAATTTAGGAGATATTCATGCGTCTCAATTTTTAAAGCAATAATTGTCTAACCATAAGCGAATTCGCTCCTACCAAAGCATTAATGGACATTTTGACGTCACACCAAAATCCATTCCCGATATTCTAGATTCTCGAAGGCATTTGTCGAATTTCTCCGATATCCGGTCTTCAATTAAAGCGAGTGCAGAGTCGTGTCGTGCTTGGCCGCGAAGGAGCAGCTGAGTCTCTTCAGATTACGATCCTGTCTTACCCCCACCCATCCACTTTTGACAAAATTGTGGTGGGGAGCTTTTGTGTCCTTTCCTATTGGTCGCCAGTTATCGAACAACGATCTCGTACTGAGTGCCGAGAAGTTTTGGTGAAACTTAGAACCCCCAATCGAACCCAATCCCTTTTCCATGAACTCGCATCTGTTGAGATTGAACAAAACTTTCAGGAGGTCTTTTCCTTCCTCTGTGTTTCCGTCTAAACTTGAGAGTAAGCTTGACATAAGAGTTTCCAAGTTTATTTACATTGTTTAGTACTCTTTCAATCATTTCGAATATATATTATATAAAATATATATATTTTTATTTTTCCGAATTACCATTTGATCTAATTTTTAATTCTCCGAATTACCATTTGTCCTAATTTTTATAATTTCGAAGTATTATTTTTTATAATTTTTATTTTCCTGATTTACATATCATTTAGCATAACTTTCATTTTTCCAAATTTCTTTATGTCCTAATTTTTATTCTTCCGAATAGCCACATAACCTAACACTCATTTTCAAGAATCAACATTTGACATAATCGCCATATAACATAAATTTCATTTCACTTTACGACTTCCGGTCAGTTTTGAATTCGTTGTTTCCCCTCTTTGTAAAAGTGAATCTGATCGGTAAGTCAGATACAGATTGCAAGATGGCGCTTCTAGATAATTCTACTTTTCCTTAAAGTGAATTAAAAAAGGGCGAGAAATTCAAATTGAGAAATAAATAATATATATTTCGAATATATTTCAATAATGTATTTTAAATTTGGCGCGCATTTTAAAATGCGCTGTTTTTTTCAATGTGATTTTTTGATTTATTTCTTTTCGGCTCAGGATGTGTAGTTTGAAAATGTCGTGAAGACAGGAAGCGATCCATTAATCACGCACTACTATTAATCCTCCTTAAGTAGTGCCGCCCACGGCGTTTGCTGTTTGAATGGTGAAAGAGCCCGTCGAAGTTAAGTGGTTCAGCTTCGGGTCGCCCGTCGGGCATTGAAATTAATTCCGGTTGCCTGCTACTTCCGGCTAGCTGACTCGAGTTTTAGAGTCAATTTCAGTCTCAATAATTTCGATATATACCTCCAGTCACAAATCTGCAAGTTTCAGGGGATTATGTCATCATGTTATTTAAGAAACACTAGCAATTATGATCAATGATTGATTTCCCGTTTTTGAACACCATTTTATAGTAGAAAAAATAATTGAGAATTTTTAATTCTTCAAATATAAAACTTTTTCATTCTTTATCTAATTTCAGGAATCTCCATAAGTTTCATAAAATTTCTTGAATTGCATTTATGTATTATTATTCAAAATTTGGTGAAATTTCTTTAAATATTGTAAAATTACTCAGAATCCCATGAAATCTGATTAAATCTCTTAAAATTCTTGAAAATCCACTGAAATTTTGTAAAATCCCTTGAATCCATTAAAAGTCTTTAAAATTACTTAATATCTCTTAAAATATCTTAAAATTACTTATATTCTCCCAAACTGTCATCAAATCCCATAAAATTTCTTAAAATACCATAAAATCTTATAAAATTCCTTGAAATTCCTGAAAATCCAATAAAATCTCGTAAATCCCTTCTGAATATCTTATGAAATATCGTAAAATCTCTGAAAATTACTTAAAATTGCATGCAATTTCGTTAAATCCTTTAAAATTTCATAAAATTCCTCAAAATACCATGAAATCATTTAATATTTCTGAAATCTCAATAAACGCAAAATCCTATTAAATTCCTTAACATTATTCAAAATTCCATGAAATCTCATTGAATCTCTTAAAATACCTTAAAAGAATAAAATTTCGTAAAATTCCTAAAAATCTCTTAAAAATTTCACAAATTACTTAAAATTCCACAATATATATATATAGTCAAATCCCTTAAAATTACCTTATAATCCTATAAAATTTCATAATTCTGATGGTAACTGATCTGTCAATATACGAATACATATATATTAAATATTAATATATTAAAAAATGATATAAAAAAACGCATGAAAAGTTTACTATAATTAATCTGTTTAATTTCTCAAATAATGTTCACTAACCTTAGGTATATATGTTTTGAAATATTTTTTTGCTTCACTAATAATTTATTTTTCACATCCCCCCTCGTAGAAATTCCCAAACCTGGCCCAGACCGGTGATGGAACGCAGAACC
>CAJFCP010000206.1:12991-24668 GCA_904066005.1 Synergus itoensis
AAAAATTTGTATTTTCGTTTATAAACGTTGCAAACGGCAGTTACATCTAAACCAATGGCAAAAGATAGGGTCCGAGGGAATATAACTATTATTATAAATGAAAGACTGCACTAAAAGAAGCAGCAATGCATTAGATTCGAAAAATATGATTACTGACTGGAAAACTTGTTAGTATCCATTTACATAATATTTTAGCAATTGTGTTCCTTAAGGTAATCTTTCAGTTTTTTGTGATTTTTTTTTTTAAAGCCAGGTTTATTTGTTTTGTCACAAAAATTTCGGCATTTAATTAATACATCTTTCAAGAAGTTACAACAATTTTTTCATGATAAAATATTGAGAAATTAGCAAACTGTAACCAATCTCCGCCGAGAGGTCGAAAAAAAAAGAAGTTCTACGGTAAGCAAAGCTGCTCAAGTCTGGATAATCTGAAATCAAAAAAATCCTACCGCATTCGTTAGAAAACCGTTTTTTCGGGCGGTTGACATTCAGCAAATCTAAAAATTTTAATTTTAAAAAAAATGCCGGATATTGGAAGTCAAAATTTTTTTTTGCTAAAAAAAAAACGCTCATTTTTCAACTGTAAAAAAAATATGTATTAAAAAGAAAGAAAAAAAAAAAAAAAAAAGGAAAATGTCAACCGCGTCATTTTTATATCTAAAATAACTGATAAAAATTTGAAAATAATCGGACAAGCCGTTCTAGAGATATCTTGCTCTCCGACATTGAAAACGTTGCTTTGGAGATTGGCTACAGCTCGCTAGTTTCTCACTATTTTTTCATGAAAAAATTATTGTAACTTCTTAAAACATGTATTAACTAAACGTCGACACATTAGTGACAAATTAAATGAACATATCTTTGTAAAACAATTGCAAAAAAATGTTTTTTTTTCCTTCATTTAAAAGGTACACCGCCCCTTTAGGGGTTTTCCGAAAAACATGTAATTTCTTTAAGGGGAGGGGGAGAGCTTCGATAAAAGGCCACGTTGGTCTACATGGGGGAGGGAGGGGGTCCGAATCCGACCCACGTAGTTTTACATTTAGGTGTTAAAAATATAAAACGCATGCCTTACTCCTTTTTTAAAACAACTAGTGTCGCCATTTTTTGACTCAGATTTTTCTTACAAAAATAAAAAATTAAATAAACCTCATAAGTTTTTGTTTTATTTTCATTTTAAAAGAGGGAGGGGTCAAAAAGTGACTAACATTGGACCATATGATTTATGGAAGACCCCTTAAGAATGGGGACACCTTCTCCTAGATACAAAAGCACATACTCAATAAACTTAATTTAAGAGACATAACAATAACAGCATTATTATCATACGTGAGGAAAATTTTAGCACTTGTCACTGAAGAATGTCGTCTAATGTTGAATTCGAAGACTTAAAGGGTAGTATAAAATAAATAATTTTAGTAAAAGAGTGGATAAAGAGTGGACAGATCGTGAATCTGTGTGTGGAAATACATAAGGAGGCAAGATCGAAAATTTGGTGACACTAGCTAGACTGGGAATTTTCCTTTTTTGAAAAATCGTCGCATGCCTGCCGCTAAGAGCGTCGTCGCGTCGCGTCGTATCGCATCGCCTCGATTCGTCTCGCCTCGCGACAGGGGTAAGTGACACCGCTTGAACTCCCTGATTTCTATATATAAGCACAAATAAACCACTGTGACTTTTGAACCGTGCTACATGTAATAGCTCTTTCCTTTTCTTCACAGCTTGCGATCTATCTGCACCTCTCTCTTCCGTACTTCTCCAAGGAGAGCAGAAAAAAGGAAATAAGCAATCAAGAAAGGGAAACATCATGAAGCTGAACGAGAATAACTGTGTCAACCGTGTTCTGCAGACACAGAATCGTCCGTCTATCTGTTCTGACCTATCTATAATATCTATAACTCTATATCTACTTTTGAAACTAACTTTTCAAATAATCAGACTCTTTGTTATTTTGAGCCATAAACAACGTGGTTTCTTTTGGAGGAGGGAGGGGTCAAAAAATGGCTAAAATTGAGCCACGGAATTTACAGAAGACTCCCTATAGTCTGCTTCAGTCTCCTCATTATTGGAACCTCTTTCAAATTAAAAATAGGATGCCACCCGGAAGTCCTGGAAAAAAAAATCCGACCTCCTCAACTAACAAATAATTGCTCAATAAATAATTTCTTGTATAAAAAATACAAAGGAATAATAAGCAACGTAATTAAGTTTATTAAATTCCTAAATTTGGCTTAAATTATATACATAAAAATCTGCCCGCTTCGCGGGCACATTCTGATTACTTGTCGCGCTTTGCGTTCCGTGTTACGCACTGTGCGCCCTGGCACTCGCTTGGCAATCTTTATCGCTCCTATATACTTTTGTTTTAATTACTTTATTTATAAATGATGAAAAAAAACTAATTTACTTAAGGTTCTATCGACTTTAAGGAATACATTCTCATCAGGGCACTCGTGCTTCGCGCATGATATTTTATTTAACCCTCCCTCTAACCGCGCGCTTCGTGCTCGGCTCTGTTTAACAATATTTATCACAATTAAAACGTATACTAAACAAGTATGAGTGCATGAGAATTAAAACAGTTTGTTAATTCTAAATGAATCTAATTATAACATGTATTAAAGATTTAAATTCCTTAAAATAATTTTAAACCATTTGAAATCCTTGAAAAGTTTATTAGATATCCTTTGAAAGTCTATAAAATCAATAAAATTGTTTTGAAATTTCTTAAGATTCTTCAAACTTCTCTGAAATTAATGAAATCTATTATTAATGTTTCAAGAAATTTC
The DNA here is from genome assembly GCA_904066005.1 of Synergus itoensis. Classification (NCBI taxonomy): domain Eukaryota; kingdom Metazoa; phylum Arthropoda; class Insecta; order Hymenoptera; family Cynipidae; genus Synergus; species Synergus itoensis. The sequence continues at coordinate 15,781 of CAJFCP010000206.1, forward strand.
AAGACAATTTTATTGCTTTTGAAGAATTTTATAAGACATCAAGACATTTTTATTGATTTCAAAGAATTTCAAGAGACATCTAATAAAGTTTAAGGATTATAAATTATCAAAATTTGTTTGAACGAATTTAAAAGGATTTTAAGAAATATTATAATTGGTTATATTTATGCAGTAGGTATTATTGCTTGTTTACGTACAAGTATGAGGGCATGAGAAATTGAAATTCCTCAAACTTTTTTGAAATCAATGTAATCTCTTATTAATGTTTCAAGAGATTTCAAGAAAATGTTAATAATTTTAAAGAATTTTAAAAGATTTCAAGACATTTTAATTGATTGCAAAGAATTTCAATGGGATATCTAATAAAATTTTAAGAATTTAAAATGATTTAAAATTTTTTGAGGGAATTTAAGATTTTCGAATAATTGCTACACTGCTTGTTTACGTACAAGTTAAAGTTTCAAGAGATTCTAAGACAATCATATTGATTTTTAAGAATTTTAAAAGAATTCAAGACATTTTATTGATTTCAAAGAATTTCAGGAGACATCTATTAAACTTTTGATGATTATAAATGATTTAATGTTGTTTAAAAGAATTTTAAGTGATTTTAAGAAATATTATAATTATATACATTTATCGAGTAGGTACTATTGTTTGTTTACGTACAAGTGTGAGTGCATACACGGAGACTTTAAATATCGATTTTTGCTTTTCTTGCATATGTATAGTTCATATAGTAAGTTAGAATTTAGGGATAATCGATGTTCTATTAAAAAAATTCACATAATGACAGTCAAATTGTAGTTGTGATATATTTTTAGGAAGAAATCTTGTACAATCAATATTGTACACTCTTTCATATTGGGAATAAGAATATTTCTAAATCATTATAGTAAAATTGGTCACGTGGTCTTGTGAATCATGCTGAAAAAAGAAGATGGAGACTACAGATTTCCCCCTCTCAGTGAAATTCATTTAGACACGAAAACGCTTTTTTCCCCTCTCTCAAGACCTACCTAATATAACTTTAACCTATATACACATATCTATCATATATCGCAACTATCGCACTATCACTAATAAACGCACGCATATAATACTAAACATTCTCTATGTTCTTATATACTAACAGAGAAAAGTTTCACCATTTGCGAGAAACTACTAGTGCTGGCTCAAAATATCATGGTACCCAGGGTCTAGTTCAACTTCTACACTCGCGGATACAAAGCTGGTTGTGTCCCGGACTTTATTTATTTCTGTCAGTGATGATGCTACCATTGGTACCCTTAATGATGCTACCCTTAATGTAATTTAACACATGTGCCATTTTAAAGTCGTTAAAATTAACATTTATTCAGCGAAAAAATTGTTCAAGACTTCAACAATCGTAACTAGAAGAAATACTACAATTAAATTAACACTTTCGACCATCCCAAAGAATGACCCCTTGCGAAAAATAACAAAAATCGAGAAAACTAACCTATAATTAATAACTATATAAACATTTCTCGACGTGAAAAATTATCTTTAGTAGTCCAAAAAATAATACATACTGTTAGAACCCCCGGAAAGAAACCTAAAACCCGCCCCCGTGGTAAGTGATTATTTAAGAATTGAGAAATCGCGAAAAAAAGGGTAATAATTAATACAAATTCGAGAATTTGAAAACGCAGAAAGATAGTATTTATGGTGCTCGAAAAACCAGTGATAGAAAGAATCCCCGGAAGAACCATTCAAACCCACCCTTAGCGAAAAATGACATAAAAGTCGAAAAATGACCCTATAATTAATAACTATATAAACTTTTTTCGACGTGAAAAATTATCTTTAGTAGACCAAAAAATAATACATACTGTTAGATCCCCCGGAAAGAAACCTAAAACCCACACCCCGTGGTAAGTGATTATTTAAGAGTTGAGAAATCGCAAAAAAAGGGGGTGGGTTTTAGGGTGGGTTTTAGGTTTCTTTCTGGCCGGGTTCTAACAGTATGTATTATTCTTTGGACTACTAAAGATAATTTTTCACGTCGAAAAAAGTTTATATAGTTATTAATTATAGGGTCATTTTTCGACTTTTATGTAAATTTTCGCTAATGGTGGTTTTTAATGGTTCTTCCGGGGATTCTTTCTACCCCTGGTTTTTCGGGCACCATAAATACTAAATTTCTGCGTTTTCAAATTCCCGAATTTTTATTAATTATTGCCCTTTTTTTTCCGATTTCTCAACTCTTAAATAATCACTTACCACGGGGGGTGGTTTTTAGGTTTCTTTCCGGGGGTTCTAACCCTATGTATTATTCTTTGGACTACTAAAGATAATTTTTCACGTCAAGAAACGTTTATATAGTTATTAATTATAGGTTAGTTTTCTCGATTTTTGTTATTTTTCGCAAGGGGTCATTCTTTGGGGTGGTCGAAAGTGTTGATTTAATTGTAGTATTTCTTCTAGTTACGATTGTTGAAGGCTTGAACAATTTTTTCGGTGAATGTTTCTCACCCTTAGAGTTAAAAAGTGTGGGATTTTTCTTTATAGAACGTGTTTTTGAGGTTCCTGAAGTAATATTAGCGAAAGAAATTTTTAAACTAGCTGACAAATTGTATCAACTTTTGTGCTCATTCTATGAGCACTTTGCTTCCTGTAAGCAAATATGATTTGCTTCCTCATAGAGGAAGCATTAAGTATTTAATTTTCTTTACATCAGCATTAAATTTTAATTATTTGAGAAGTTATATTCGAAAAACTCTTTTTCGAAAATTACAGTAAAGCATAACTTTCTTATTTTAGAATGAAATGGATTAATCTTACTATATAGGTCAATCGATTCGTCCGGACATAATGAATCTTCATTTCCCTAACACCAGCTTTAAATTTTTATTATTTGAGAAATTATAGTTGAAAAATTGAATTTTTAAAAAATAATTTTTTATAACTTTCTTATTTCTCAATGAAATGCATTAATGGTATAGGTCAGTCGATTCATTTCGACACAAAGAATATTTATTTTCCTTACGTCAGGTCAAAATTTTGATTATTTGAAAAGTTATAGTTGAAAAATTAATTTTTGAAAATACAATTAACCATAACATCCTTATTTTTTAATGAAATGCATTAATCATATAGGTCAATCGATTCGTCTCGATGAAAGGAATCTTCATTTTCTTGACATCAACATTAAATTTTGAATATTCGAGAAGTTACAGTGGAAAAATGAATTTTAAGAAAATTATAAAAGTACACGAAACTTGTAAAATTTAATATTTTGGTAAACCATTGTGAAAAAAATTCAACATGGTAAATAGTGGAATAAATATGCCAAATTTCATCAATGTATCTATACGCGTTCTAAAGATATTTCAGGATCGTTAAAAGCGTGACACACACACACACACACACACACACACACACACACACACACACACACGCGCGCGCGCGCGCGCGCGCGCGCGCGCATTCGGACATTTTTTCAGGACATCAAATTAGATATATTCCACTTAAAATATGTTCAAAAAAACCTTTTTTTAGAAATTGGATTTTTGTCACCACTACAAAGCTTCCTCTATCCTATAGTAAAAAAAGCATAGCATGGAAATCTCGAAATATATCGAATATATCGAATTGAAGGCAGCCATATTTAAATTGAAGGCTGCCATGTTTAAATTGAAGGCTGCCATGTTGGATAATGAATTAGCATTGGCATTGAATGTAGAAAAGAACATAGAAAGGCAAGTAGTGCGACGACGGCCGCGTAGCGGCCGTCAGTGGCACTAGTGATGTGAATAAAGTTGCGAACGTTCAAATGAACGAAATATTTTCTTCAAATTATATTTTATCCAGAAATATTGTGCCAACTAAAAATAACAATCGGGATTACAAGTTTATTTCATTTTTTATTATTTTCAATATAAATGAATCAATATTTAAAAACTTTTTATAGTTATAAATACAATCAATACAAAAATTCGTTCATTTGAACGTTCAGAACTTTTCAATCATTCCTCCATGAGGAAGCAAAATTAAAAATTTTTTCGGATCGTTCAATGAACGTTCGAAACTTTATTCACCTTTTTTTCGTTCTAAAACACAGAATATATTTAACAATAATTCAAAAAAATTTTTTTTTCATAATATGATCTTACAATTTTTTCGTTTTTATAAGAAAAAGTTTATAAATCCAAACACGTGACTAGAAACTGGTAGAAAAAATATAAGTAACATTTAAACAACTTTAACCAAATAATAAAGAAAGAATTCTTGCTTTAAAGAATTTAAAGAATTCTTTAAGAATTCTTATTTTTAATGTTTAATATTTAGTGTACAATAACGAAATTATAGTTAATTAAAATAAATTATAGTTCTATTTTACACGTAAAGGACATGTCTGTAAATTTTACAGATTTAATCTGTTGAATTTTATATTTGTGTATGACTAAGTGCATTGTGGAAAAATGTGAGAGACAGCATCTCGTGATTTAGAATAATGGTTAAGGTCATGGACTATCGTCCACGACTCGATAGTCGTGCGTTCAATTCCCCCTAGCGTTGCGTGCGAAATTTTATTTGTTATATATGCGTTAAGGCCATGTGATACTTTTTTGGCGGGACAATCGGGTTTCATATTACCCAGGTTTTCTTCCACAAAAATAAATATTAAAAAAAAATTAATTCGGAGAAGTTTTTAAATGTATTAAGGGACCGATATTGACTCTCGTTTGGGTCAATAATAAGAAAAATAATTATTATGAACACTTGCGGAAAGCATAGCGAACCTAACCTCAAAGTGTCGAATGCTTTACGAATTTTAACAAAATGAAACTTTTTTTCATTATGCAAGATAAAATGAGTCAATATCGGTCCGTTTTCATGTTCTCTATCATTTCCCAAAGTTTCAAGGCAAAATATTTATTTTTGTGGCAGAAAAGTTGGGTAATTTGAAAATCATATTCTTAAAAGTATCAAATGCCCTTAAAATTTACAAATATCGATTGGCTATAAGTATATCCATACGAATAAATCATGTTCCTAATTAATAATTGTTTCTATTCAACAGATTTTTTTTCTGCGTGTATAAATTATAGTTCTATTTATTATACACATAATAAAGGACCCACACTAGTACTCAACCAGACTCCGACTAGAGCAAGTCGGGTCAACTGGTATGATTTTTCAATTTCTACACGGGTAGAGAGTTCAATCAATAAAAAGCAATAGTTGATATTTTTGTATGTATAATAGTGTACTCAGGAAAAATTCACAAACTCAAAATGTCACGATTTGCCCCGGTCTCCCCTACACATAATAAAATTGTAAAATTAAGTTATAAAAATTCCCCCTTTTCCAACACACGCTGGAAACTAAAAATTTAACAAAATGATTGCTATTTCTTTGAATATAATATAAAAACTCTATTTCTTAAAAAAGCCCACACTGGAGTTTTTAAACAATCTTTTGTAGAATTTATCGTTTCATAAAGACAACCCTATGAGTTTTAAATCAGGTAAACCATTTTTGTGGCCAGTATAACTTTTTCAACATAATCCGATTTTCGCTTATTCCTATTCACTTTACAAGAAATTTTGAATTTTGGCTCATCTTATCATATACTTGGGTATTTTTTAGAGTGCTACTAAAATTCCTTCACAGACCTCAAAATAAATCCAAAGAATTCAAAAAAAAAAGAATATTGAAAATAATTCATTAGAATTCAAAAGGTTTTTAAAAAGAATTTAAGGAGAATTCACAAGAATTTAGAGATTTAAGGGAAATTCAAGGTGAATTTGTAAATTCAATCAAGAAGGCAAGGAGGTCGTTGAGGAGTTTCAAAATTGAACTCGAACCAAGACTGGTCTTGACCAATAATCGTTCCAAACGTAGGGTGCGAAGAAAGTTCTGTTCAAGGCCGTCACAATCGGGGTTACATATATGATAAATGGTGTGTGTGTGTGTGTGTGTGTGTGTGTGTGTCCAAACACTATTATATCTATGCAGGCCTACCAAGACGAGACACCTACGAAAATTTCAGAAAATTATTTCATTTCCACTGACTCTAATCTAAGAAACGACAAAAAAAAACTTGACATTTGTATATATATATGGGTGATTCCATACAACATTTACAACTGAAAAATAAAATCACCCTAAAGATTTTTTTTTCGTATTTTATATGCAATAAAGATAGACACGTATTTTTGTATTTCGAAATGACATACAAACTTTTTAAGTCACATGTGTTTAAACATCTAAAGTAGAAAAAATTACCGACACTTTGATTACCGACACAGTGAGGAATTAAACAATTGTTTGTTTTCTTTATATATAAGAAATATGCAATTGTTTTAAATAAAAGGCATTTACGGAAACGGTTTTCAAAGAATAAAATATTTGTTATAGTGTTGCGAATATCTTCTAAAAATTTTAGAGTGGACCGTTGGCTAGGGCTACGGCAGGTTGATCAATCTTGTTGATTTTCTGCAGACAAGCGCAGTAGTTGACAAAAATGGATTATATGCACAAAAACGACGAAAATAAATAAATTGAAAGAAAATTCTCATTATGACTAAATAGAAGGTCAGTTCGGTTGTACGAAGAACTTCAAAGGACAAATCCTTCAAACGAAGTACGTTTAGTAGCCCTACCGGTGGTTACTCTTTATTAGACAGCTAATTATTTAGAGTCGAGTCAGGTTCGAGCGTGATATGATTTTTTTCTCGGAATAAAATACCTCAACAATATTACTGGGCACCAGAATCAATGTTGGAACTCATAAGGAAAATAATATATAATTCGTTTGAGTTTAAACCTATCTGTTATAACCAAATACATGGATGAGGTGCTCAATGATATAACAAATTTTTTGATGAATAAAAATGCTGAAATATGCCACAAGAATAATACTCGTAACAAATAATGACCATATGTTAACAAATACTATTAATATAAACATTTTAATAAACAATTATAATTTTTTTCATGTTTTCATAGAAATATATTGTTTTTCTCATCCCATGCGTTTAAAACACGTTTGAAACTTAATTATTATATTAAATAAACAATTGTAATCATTAAATATTCCTTATTGCTAATAACAAAAATTATGAAAAAATTCCAAAATCAGTCACTTTCACTCGGAAAAAAAAAAAAAAATTATTTTCTCCACTGAAACATTTTCCAGACAAGTGAACAATAATATTTCAATAAAAAATATGTAACTGCCGTTTGCAACGCTTATAAACGTAAATATAAATTTTTTTTTAATGCATTATAAATCGTTTTCTATCAATTAAATGGCTATAAAACAATACAATAAATGAAAAACAAGTTGATTTTTTACTGAAATGTGTTTTTACAACCCCCAAACTCATAATTAAACAAAAAATCTTGAAAAAAAAATTCCAAGTTCCCTCTAAATGCTCTATTGTCAGATTTCTTTCCCAAAATTACTAGGAAATGATGGTATGTGATACCAAAAAAAGTTTCATCCCCATATTGTCACCGGAAGATAGCTGAACTTCAACCCCCAAACTCGTAATAAAACAGAAATCTTGAAAATAATTTCCAAGTTCCCTCTCAATACTCTGTTGTCAGATTTCTTTCTCAATATTACTAGGAAATGATGGTATGTGATACCAAAAAAAGTTTCATCCCCATATCGTCACCGGAAGACAGCTGAACTTCAACTCCCAAACACGTAATAAAACAAAAAATCTTGAAAAAAATCCCCAAGTTCCCACTAAATACTCTGTTGTCAGATTTCTTTACTAAATTTACTAGGAAATGATGATATGTGATACCAAAAAAAGTTTCATCCCCATATCGTCACCGGAAAACTGCCTAACTTAAATTAAATGATGAAGAATATGTTTGTAAATTATGCAAAAAAAAATCTATATTAAATTTATTTCCAGTATTATATCCATTTTTTTTAAGATTTTTTATTTTATTTATTTAGAGGGAACCTGGGAATTTTTTTTCGCGTTTCGTCTCTTATAACCAGTATAGGGGATGAATTTAAGCTGCTGATCGGTGACGATATGAGGATGAAACTTTTTTCCGTATCACATACCATCATTTCCTAGTAATTTTGGGAAAGAAATCTGACAGCAGAGTATTTAGAGGGAACTTGGGAATTTTTTTCGCGTTTTTTCTCTTATAACCAGTTTAGGGGATGAATTTAAGCTGCGGACCGGTGACGATATGGGGATGAAACTTTTTTTGGTATCTCATAGCATCATTTCCTAGTAATATTGAGAAAGAAATCTGACAACAGAGTATTTAGAGGGAACTTGGAAATTTTTTTCAAGATTTTTTGTTTTATTACGAGTTTGGGGGTTGAAGTTAAGCAGTCTTCCAGTGACGATATGGGGATGAAACTTTCTTTGGTATCACATACCATCATTCCCTAGTAATATTGAGAAATAAATCTGACAACAGAGTATTTAGAGGGAACTTGGGAATTTTTTTCACGTTTTTTCTCTTATAACCAGTTTACGGGTTGAAGTTAAGTAGTCTTCCGGTGACGATATGGGGATGAAACTTTTTTTGGTATCACATACCATCATTTCTTAGTATTTTTTTGGAAATTAATCTGAAAACAGAGTATTTAGAGGGAACTTGGAAATTTTTTTCGAGATTTTTTGGTTTATTACGAGTTTGGGGGTTTTAGAAACACATTTCAGTAAAAAATTAACTTGTTTTTCATTTATTGTATTGTTTTATAACCATTTAATTGATAGAAAACGATTTATAATGAATTTTAAAAAAATTTGTATTTTCGTTTATAAACGTTGCAAACGGTAGTTACATTAAAAAATGACAAAGATTAATTTATTTAAAACAATTGCATATGTCTTTCTAGAAGATTTTAAAAAACTAGTAAACCAACACGCGCG
>CAJFCP010000206.1:39668-51511 GCA_904066005.1 Synergus itoensis
CAGGCCTTAATAATAATATCTTTGGTCAATGCTACGTCGGTCTATTGTCTATTGTGGTCTTACCTTAATCTATTGAACGATCCGCACAGTGTACAACTGCATGAAATAAGCTTATGAATCTTAATCAACTGTTCCAAATTTGAACATCCTTATAATTTGTAAGTTCGTAAAATTTGTGAATTCAGCGAGTCAAAATTTAGAAATATTAGCCAGTAGGGCCAGAAGTAATTTTTTGGCTGCAAAATGAGTCTCGCTCTCCAGTCCCAGTCGTATACCTAACTCTCAACGATGTTTTGATCGATTTCTTATTACAGCAAAGAGAATAACTACTCACGCGGTGGAGCGCTCGACACGTGGGCCGCATGAGCAGAGAAACAAGACTTCGTGGACGACTTCTACGGCTTGCATTGGACACTCATAAGGTCGTGTACAACCAGCAAGCGGCGAAACACCACATTTTTAAAGCCTTTTTTTCATCGTATAAAGTGAATTCGACACATTCTGGAGAAATTTAAAAGCTTGATTTTCTTGCCGTGTAAGTATTTATTATTTCATTCCTTGTATCTTGTATTATTATATATATTCATCCATAATGTCCTGGATACGATTGACGTGTTTAAAAATCGAAAAGACCATATGAATTTTCTCGAAAAAAAAAAAAAAAAAAAAAAAAAAAAAAAAAAAAATTGAAATAAACTCAAAAATGGAAAAATAATTTCTAAATCTTATTTCTAAAAAGAAAGATGATGAAATCGAAAGTCGAAAAAATCTAACGCGCCTTTTCCGGCAATTTGATTGATTCTCTTCTTCGTCGTCGTCGTGTAGGTATTAGAGATGAGCGATTCTGTCAAAAAGTATCGTTGTCTAAGAATCGATACTTTTTAAAAATCGATACCAAGGAATCGATTATTTTTAAAAAGAATCGAAGAATCGATACTTAATCTGCGCATGCGTGCTCGGCATATGATTAGTTGCTATTGGCGCGCAATTTGAAATGCTAAAAAATATTATTTTTGTTTATTATAAATAATGGCATTTTAACTTATAGAAATGTTTATTTGACTAATATTTATGGATCTTGATAAAAATAAAAATGAATTAAGTATATGTTCTGCAAATAAAAAATATGTAAATAAAAAAGTAACCTGTCGATTCTGAACTTCGATTCTTCGTTAAAACAGAATCGATACGCAGAGAATCGATTCTGAAAATAATCGATGTCAGAATCGATTTTTCAAGAAAAGAATCGAATCATTTCAAAGAATCGAGTAGAATCCCCCAACACTAGTAGGTATCGATGATGATAGTGATTTTCGATAATCGATACTTGCACGCGCGCTCATTTGAATTTTGCTTTCATTAATCATCATTTTATCACGAGTCTACACTCGAAATATATCGAAAATCTTGGTTTTAAAAAAGCAGTTTTATAGTAATATTTAAAATAAACAATTAACTAATTTATTATGATTAATTAATAGATTTAATAATTAATTAAACCATTTTTCAAATAATACTGTATACAACTATAAATGCGGTAGTTTTTTTAGAAATTGAAACCATAATTAAAGATCCATACTACAGTAAAGATAGTTAATTTTTAAAACAATCTAATAACTATTTTTCTTCATAACGTAAAATAGATGTTGTATCAATAGTTTATAAAGTATCAAACTGTAAAAAAATATGAAGTGTCATGAGTTATAAACAAAAACAATGGGTAATTATATTCTTCTAAAAATTTACTATATTTACAGTTGTAAATAGAGTAATGTTTAAGCGAGGTTTCGCCTTCTAAGAAAACTTAAGAAATTTACAGTTTTATAATAATATTTAAAATAAACAATTAATTAATTTCATGATAATCAATTAGTCGGTTATTTCAAATAATACTGTACACAACTATAAATGTGATATTTAAAAAAAAACACACAATTAAACATCAATATAACTGTAAACGTAGTTAATTTTGAAAACAATCTAACAGCTATTAAAATAAAATTTTAATTATCACCGATAGAAAAGAAGAAATAAAATATCATAAATTATAACATTTAAAAACAGGAAATGCGCGCGGAGCGCGTATTCGTTCTTGTATAATTAAAACTTGTACCGACTGATAGATTGAGATATCAAATTGAAAATTTCTAAAATTAATGAAAATACGCTAAGGAACGTTTAATAAGGTCCTATATTTTTTTTATAAAAGGACTTTTTTATTTAGGACCAGATAAACGTCCTTTAATGCTTTAGCCTTAATTTTTTCAATTTTCAATTTGATATCTCAATAAATTTAAAAGTAACGTTGCAGAAAAAAATGTCGGCAAGGTAGCAATTGAATAACTAATACATGACATTAACCCTAGAGAGGTAAACATAGCTGGCTCATCCTCTAAAGGTATAACTGGAGTAATGCATTACCCCAAACTTGTACCGTGGCACAATGCTTTCTGTTTATAGTAGAAAAACTTTAATATACTGCATTTTCTTCTTTTTTAATGAAGAAAAGAATGGTATTAATTACAATTCTGCTCACTTTACAAAAAATTTGGAATAATTTGCTTAAAACCGAAAAAAAAACCTAAAAATTTCACAAAATTGACTTTTTTTATATCAAATAACTTAGTTTCTCAACAATATGACCGATTTCAAAAAATCAAACGAGATTCAAAAGAAGAATAGTTACGCTTGAAAGTCATATAAGCCACTTTTGCTTTTTCTTAAAAAAAAAAAACATAATTATTTCCGCATATGAATTAGACTCGGGAATTAGAGGATTCTGACAGATGGAGAAATGTCTAAAAAATAACATTAAAATTGATTATTTAATTTCAGATTTATTATAAATAACACAAAATATTTGAAAATGTTAGAAAATGAGGACAAAATTTATTTAACTTCAGATTTATTATAAATAACACAAAATGTTAGAAAATGTTAGAAAATGAGCACAAAACTTACTTTTTGAATCTTTTGACACTGAACTATCAAAATTCTTGTCCAAAATGTCCAAATGAAACCGTTATACGACTACTCAAGTTTAGAATGATCCTTCAAATTCAGAAATTTACTATACCTCATTTTTTGCTATTTTTGTAAAAAAAAAAAAGAAAATTTTAACACTTCGAATTTTTAAATTCATGCTTAAAACATCTAACTGGATCGCTTTAACGAAGAAACTAAAATTCATTTACCAAGACAATTCCCGAACTTAAGGCTGTTGGAGCGCTGGAACAAAAAATGAAAAAAAAGACGTGAAATCTATGGAATCACTCGAATCTCTCACCTCACAATTTACTTTAGATGACAAATTTGCAAATATACATTTTTTGACGGGTCCTTCCACCGAGATCGGTTTCCCGGTGGCAAAAAGGGGGGCTAGTGTCTCATTTTTAGTAAAAACTGATAGTTTTGTTTAAATAAAGGATTTGAGATATGAGAAAAAAGAAGGGTTCAGACAATATTTTAGAAAGAGTGAGCAATACTTACAGATGTCAAAATCCCTTTTTCCTTGTAAAGGAGGTAAATCACTGCACTCGCGGATAGATACACTAACTCGGAATTTTTTTTTAGGAATAATATTATTCCCAATTATATGGGAAAAGGTGAAAATAATTATTTTCATAAGATTCTTTGGATGGAAAGTATATCAGAATAATGTCGCTTTCCATCCTCGTGTTCGTGTTGACACTTTGAAAGTGGAACTATCGAATTTAATGCACGCCAAGTCCGACGAAGCACATTGGAGATTCCGCCGGTAAGTAGTTGTGCTGCCATATCGACGTTTTCCGGGTATTTCAAATGTCAATTAAAAATTAATGTTAGAAATACAATTTACTTTATTTTATTTTCCAAAGAAATGGAGAATAAAATTAAAGAACTATGAACTTATTTATGTTAATAATATTTGTTGCAATTTTTATGCTAAATAATTTCATAATGATATTTATTTGGAAAAATAACAAACAATTTTCTAGTTCATTTCGTTTACTGTTTAGAAAATCAATATTATTTGTAGATATCGTGAAGAGTACAATTATTTAGCAATCTTTTACATTTTATTATATATATATAACCAGCAGTTATAAATATTTTAAAGACAAAATTCACTCAGAAAGGTAAATAATGAATGCAAACGACTTATTATGAAATTATTTAGTATAATAATTGCAAAAACTATTATTAACATAAATAAGTTGATAGTTATTGGTATTTCTAACATTAATTTTTAATTGACATTTGAAATACCCGGCAAACGTCGATATGGCAGCACAACTACTTACCGGCGGAATCTCCAATGTGCTTCGTCGGACTTGGCGTGCATGTCGTTCGATATTTCCGCTTTCAAAGTGTCAACCAGGGGTATGCCACAGACAAGAAAATGGCGCCCCGTTAATGTCCGAAGTTGCATTCTTCAGTTAGTTCGCCGGAGGGGCGCTGACTGTACCATCACTCCCTAAAAATGCATGTTGATATGTAGAGAATTGAATATAAAAATTGAAAAAATATGATTACACAATGCTATAAATTAATTAAATATATCAGACATTGAATACTAACATTAGTTGAATATTTCCAATTAAATTTTTTCTTTTTTTTCACATTAATTTAGTATGAAAACTATTTCGAAATATTCAACTATTCAATATTGAAATTTTTTGCTTTCTTTATTGCATTGAATAATCTTTTTTTAAAAATATTCAATTTTCTATATATCTCTGTGAATTTTTATTCATTTTTGTTTTGGCAAAATGAACTGTTGGTTGTTTGAAATCTCTGACATTTTATTGCTTACAATATTAATAATTAAAGAATATAAAATAAGCTAGTTATAAATTTACAGTTTTTAAATAATTAATACAAATAAATAAAAATAGTATAATAAGAATCATATGCAAGGAATAATGATTATGTTATAGCAGAAAAATATATTTATTTTACGATGAAATATTAAATATATTTCATATATATTTTACAATTAGGTTTTTGCGAGTTTTTTCTTGTGCCTGTTTTCTTTTTTTTCACTAGCAAGATCGTCTTTAGCATACTGCCTCATTTGTGTCAACAAATATCTTTGAATGATATGGGCCAAAATTTCTTTGCTATGTTCAGCACAAGGAAAATTAAACACAATACTAGTCGATAATTCATTAAGAATACTCTCAAATACGTTTTTTGATGCACAATATTTACTGAAAAATTGTTCAACTTTTTTTATAATGTTAAAAACAGCAGAGTTAGGATGAACAAGTTTACCTGAATTAATTAGTCGAGCATCAGAATATAATTTAATATAATTTTAATTATATTTATTTACCATACACATCACTTTTTCACCTTTTTTGCACAGTTAGCACTCTTCATTATTTATAAAATAATTAAAAATCGTCACCTGTTCCATATACACAACAGAAAAACAGGGAGTGATGGTACAGTCAGCGCCCCTCCGGCGAACTAACTGAAGAATACAACTTCGAACACTAACGGGGTCAAGTTAGAATCGTGAAATACGGGCTGTGGTATACCCCTGGTGTCAACACGAACACGAGGATGGAAAGCGACATTATTCTGATGTACTTTCCATCCAAAGAATCTTGTGAAAATAATTATTTTCACCTTTTCCCACATAATTGGGAATAATATTGTTCCTAAAAAAAAATTCCGAGTTTGTGTATCTATCCACGAGTGCAGTGATTTACCTCCTTTACAAGGAAAAAGGGATTTTGATATCTGTAAGTATTGCTCACTTTTTCTAATATATTTTCTGAACCCTTCTTTTTTCTCATATCTCAAATCTTTTATTTAAACAAAATTATCAGTTTTTGCTAAAAATGAGACACTAACCCCCCTTTTAGCCATCGAGAAATCGATATCGATAAAAGGACCCGTCAAACTATGTACATTTGCAAATTTGTCATCTAAAGTAAATCTTGAGGTGGGAATTTGACTGATTCTACATGAAAATTTTCATTTTTCAAAACGCTCCAACAGCCTTAAAAGGTAGGGTAAACCGGGGCAAAGCCGACCGGTGGGGTAAAGGTGACTTTGCTTATAACGTTGTTATTATTTAACAATTTTAATTCCACTTTGCACAAAATAAATCTATTTCATTGTAGAGATAGTGTTACTTACTTAAATCTTGAAAATTGACGTTATAAAAGAAAAATTATACCGAAAACAGTTTTGACAACGAAAGAATGGAAGGTTCGCTGGCAGAAATATAACACTTCTGACGTTAATGTTAATACTTACAGTATGACAATTTGATATTTTGATAGTTGAAACAATATCACATCACGTAATTATAATAATTAAACGTAATTCAAGTCTAAAATACATTAAATCTCGTAAATAATTTAGGCCTCATCACTGGGGTAAAAGCGACCATTTAATAGTTTGTAGGCTAGACACCTTTGCGTGTAGTCTGCAGGCTTGCCAACATTTGGCGACTTTATTTCTCTTGGATCTGAGATTGACGAATAAACACTTGCATTAAAAAGATAGACCAATAGAAATCAAGGTAAAGTCGACAATTTGGTGACAAATCGCCAATGTTGGCAACTCTGGTAGTCTGTCACCAGTAGAATGTCAACAAAAATAAGAGGTTATATCGTATCTGATCGTAGCTATCACTATTTTTATTCAAAATAACTTATTCTTCTTTCTGCATATGTTTAAAGGTAATTTGACAAATACTTTCAATAACATAGAAGCTAATCATTATATTTTGCAATGTTCAAATCTTTTGATTTTCATAAAAAGCTACAGGTCGCCTTTACCCGAAGGTGTGGGGTAAAGCCGACGAAGTACAGCTTGTTAGAAATAACTCATTTGAATTTTGTTTCGTTAATCATTATTTTTTTACGAGTCTAAACTCGAAATATATATCAAAAATCATGTTTTAAAAAAAGAAGTTTTATGGTAATATTTAAAATAAACAATTAAATAATTTATTATGACTAATTAATTAATTTAATAATTAATTAACCGGGTTTTCAAATAATATTGTACAACCATAAAAGAGTTAGTTTTTGTAGAAATCGAAACCACAATTAAAGATCAATACTATATACTACAGTAAACATAGTTACCTAATTTTGGAAAACAATCTAACAATAATTATTGTCTGTAACTTATAACGTGAAATAGATGTAGTACTTATTTAGTTTACAAAATGTAGGGGAAAATTTTTCTCATAACATATAAATTGAAAATTTGACTTTCGATGCCTTCATAGCGGGACGAAAGTAGCAGTTTCAACTCTAGGATAGAAAGTAAAAAACAACTGAACAGAAGGCATCAAAAGTCGAATTTTCAATTTATGTTATTGAAAAATAGTATACGTGACATGGGGAGAGGCGACAATTTCACTCGTGTGATATCTTCACGCTCGTGAAATTGTCGCCTTTCCCTTTCGCCCCTTGTTACGTAATATACTATTATAAATATATATATATATATATATATTCTTTTAGGAAAATTGGTTACTTTGCATGAGACGTTTTGCCTCGTGGGTAGGTTTTTTTACCGATTTTAAGAGAGTTATGAGTAATTTAATTTTGAAAACTTATAATCTGATAACGTTGTCGAAAAATGATCAAAATATATCTTTAGAGTGTGACATTTTTTAAAACAAACTTTATGATTACTGCATTTACAGTTGTATGGATGTTTAAGCGATGTTTCGTCTTCTAAACAAAATTAAGAAATTTATAGTTTTATAAGAACGAGACCGATCGCGCGCTTGAGCGCGCGTGTTTCGTATTTGAAATATTTTGAAATTAGTACACTTACGTCATTAGGCTTTCTGCTCACTTCGTTAGCTGCTCGGGCAGTCAGCACCTCCACCCAAATTTATGTTTTCTGACAAAAATAAAAAAGCCCAAAAATCGGCATTACCGCCCAAAATTAGCACGAAAATAGCCTGAAATTATGGTATAAAAGAAATATTGAAATTCTTTTGTGGAGGTGCTAGCGGAACAGACCTCGTAACCAGTGGTTACGCTGACGTCAGAATTAAGATAACGCTATGAAGTTAGCTGAAATGTATGTTCTTTTTATAATAGGATATTTCAAATAAAAAATTTAATAATATATTATGACTAATCAATTAATTTCATAATTAATTGGTCGGTTATTTCAAATAATACACTCAACTGTACACTATACATATACTGTACACAACTATAAATGCGGTATTTTTTAGAAAAGAAAACCACAATTAAACATCAATACAACTGTAAACGTAGTTAATTTTGAAAACAACTGAACAACAATTATTTTTATAACCCGAAACACATGTTGTAATTATTAAATTTATAAAATATAAAAAAACATTTTTTATAAATATATACCTATTATTTTTTAAAATTGGTTAAGTTTTTAAAATTCATATCATGTAGCTGTTATTCTTATAAAACTTCAATTTTTTAAGGGCATGTGATACTTTTTGTTCGAATTTAGCAAGATGAAACTTTTTTTTAAATTTGCAAGATTAAAAGAGTCAATAACGGTCCGTTTTAATGTTTTCTTCTGTTTTCCAAAGTTTCAGGGCAAAATATTCATTTTTGTGGCGGAAAAGTTGGGTAATTTGATCACTCATAAAGCATAGAGCACCTAACCTCAAAGTGACAAATGCATTACGAATTTTAGCAAATTTAAACTTTTTTTCATTATACAAAATAAAAAAAATCAATAACGGTCCGTTTTAATGTTCTCTTCCGTTTTCCAAAGTTTCAAGGCAAAATATTTATTTTTGTGGCTGAAAAGTTGGGTAATTTGAAAATCAATAAAAACGAAAAAAATTGCTCATATAGTAAGTATCACATGCCCTTAAAGTAAAATTTTAACTATGTCAGATATATAGGAAAGAAGAAGTAAAATATATGTATAAAACCATTAATGTACATTTATTTGGTTCTAAATCCGTATTTAAAAAAAAAATAAAAATAAAAAATAACTTTTTTTCATAAATGTAAATATTTAGGACCAAATTAACGTATCTTAATGCTTTTACTTTAATTTTAGAAATTTTCATCTCAATGTCTCAATGAAATAATAAATGTGGAAATGACATTGCAGGGAAAAGGTGTCGGTAAGGTAGAATTCGTACAATTAATACATGCTCTTAAGGGCATGTGATACTTTATTTTAGAGGCAATTTAGTTTCCTCAAATTTACGTCGACAATATAATGACGTCCGCCAAAATGTATTTATGATTAGGTATAAATACTTTTATAATCATGAATCGTTTTGGCGAGCGTTTATGATTCTTTTCTTTCGTCACCTGGGCATTCTAACCTCACCTGTCAATTACAAATTACAAAACAAATATTTTCCCATTTGGGAGAATATTTCTAAGTTCTTCAGACTCGTATCTGCGTAACCTTGCCGCGTCGCTGCTCCCACCATGCTCCCACCTTAGCAACACTCCGAAAATTTCTACTTTTTCGTAAGAGCCAATCCCCGACGACCATTGGAAGGGGAACTCCCGGCCAATGGCTTTTCCAACCAGCAGAGCATCTTCCTACGGACCTACGTCACAGGCCCAAATCCCAAAAGCGGCGGCCACCCATCCAGCACTATCCTTACGATAGCTGCTTATCCCTAAACGCTGCCGTCGTCACCCAGGCGCGACTACCCATCCGTACCATAGCCACGCCATAGAACACTGCTTAACCCCAAACTTACCCAATTCAACTTAGCCTTTAACGAACCACAAACCCTATCTTTGTAAACTTAGTTATCTGTTTTCTTATGAATAAACCGTTTCAGTTTCAACAAAAACTAACATGCTTTAAATGTATGTTAGTAGTTGAAAAAAAAGCGATTAAAAAACTAAAAACTGAAGAGGCAAGAAACAGATTTTCCTATTTTTTTTGTGCCAAATCACGTTTTAATTGTAAGCTCCTCAATTCGATATCAATAATACATAAGTAATTTTTGCTAAAATTAGGCCTAGTTTTAGCAAAAAAATATTTATTATTACGGACGTACAATTGGGACAACTAAATTGCTCTTATGATAAAGTATCACATGCCCTTAAGATTTAATGCAAATAATTTCAAAATATTTCAAAGAAAGTTCCTAAGATTAAAAACATTTAAAAAATATTTTCAGTAAATTTAAAAGAAATTTTATGAAAATTTCAAGGGATTTTAAATGAATTTAAGGGAATTTGGCGCAAAGAGAATACTTCGCATGGAGAATACTCCGAAATAGATCAAAAGATTTTAAGAGATTTCAAAAATATTTTCCAAGATAAACACTGATTTACACAAATTTTCCAAAAAAAGAATTTTATGAAAATACTTAGGAAAAATATCATTTAAAAAATTCAAAACATGAGAAAAAATGTTTATAATTTTAAAAGATTTGAAACAAACTAAAGATAGAAAATCATTTTAAAAGATTTCCATAGAGTTTTCAAAAAGTATATTGTGCAACGAGTGCGGGAAGTCACCGATTGCCCACACGTGCGCACACTCGCACGAGTGGGCAATTGGTGACCCCACACGAGTTGCTCATACTATTTTTTTTTTAAGTGCATAACAAAATGTGGTAAGTAGAAGACGATGTGGGGGGTATAGGAGTGTGGTGGCGAGGATGGAGGTTTCGTGGGCGGGGCCCCCCACCCAGAAAAACGATTTTACTGTTAGGGTCACTATAATCAGGGATAATCATGTTTTTTTCCTTTGCACTCATTATGCTAGCCATTCTTTTTTTAGACTGGATGAATTAAATAATTAGAGACATCTGTGAAATGACGTTTGAAGCATTGGAGTAATGGTTTCTTGGGGAATTTGTCATTTCAAATTTAAATTTTCGAGTTTTTGTATACTATCAATATTCGTACATAGAATTTGCAAATTATAAAAAGTGGTCTCAAAAAATTTTCAAAATGCTCCAATTTTTTGAATTTCTTCTCAAAATGGTTGGCTAACGAGCTTTACCTTCATTTTAGGACACTAAATGTGAAAATAAAAAAACGAATAGAGTTTTTATTAATTAATTTATTTTTGCTTCCTGATAGAGGAAGTTTGTAGTCGTTACATTTTCCAATATTTTTAAAATGGTTTAATTAAACTTTTCTCACTTGATAAATGTCTAAAGATTGGAAATGCCAATATCTCAAAACGTGCTAAAGGATTTTTCAAAATATTGAATTTAAAAATTTTTATGTACATTTACAATTTTTGTAAAATTAATTTTTCGACTATAACTTCTCAAATAATCAAAATTCAAAGCTTATGTAATGGAATGAAAGATTCCTTGCTACGAGATTATTCGATTGGCATGTATGATTAAGGGCGATGGAATTTGAAAGTAAAAATTGACATCGAACTGTTAAAAACTGTCAAAATCTGTGGAAAGATACTAATGTTATCACCAGGAATAGTATGATCGGTTTTGAAGGTAAAAAAGGGCAAGTAGATGGGTTTTTACTGGCATATTGTGGGAAGAAAGGGTGAAGAACACTAGGAGACTCACCAATTTTTCCAGAAAAGCAATATATTATTCACTGGAGGTGAATAAATATGCGCCGATAATGGCGGATATTTTGACCGCACGAGAACAAAATACATAATATTGACAGCTGTGAATTTACTGAGAGTCACTGAGGGCTTGAGGCTATTTCTATGTAGGCTTGTACTGTGCTGACCTCACACTCGGGGATAGTTTTTGCGGGAATGATTTGAATTGCAATAAGAAAGATAATCTATTTTAAAGATTTATTCAATTATTCACAAGTTTTAATAATCTTAGTAATATAAATGCATTGTATAATTGTCACTGAAGGTAGAGATTTGTTTTTTCTTATAATAAATATGAGGTGAATCAA
>CAJFCP010000206.1:56511-93773 GCA_904066005.1 Synergus itoensis
TTGCCCAGGCCTGAGCACAATCGTGAACTAAATTAATCTGTAATATTTGTGTATTATAGTAAATATATAATATCTAATATTACATTGTTTTCTTTACTCTCTTAAAAAAATTCATTCTGTGAGATGTTTATGTCATGACGCGGGGGGGGGGGGGGTTGAAAGGACGTGTCCCCGTTTTTGGTCCGACCCATCTGGTCACCCTACCTAGTGTTCATCACCCTTCCTTCCCACAATGTGCCAGCAAAACCCACCTACTTGCCCTTTTTTCCCTTCAAAACCGATGAAAAAAAAAAAAAAATTCCTGGTGAAAAGTTGACACAATTAGACAGGCGCGTAACAAGGGTCTCAAGGCAGTAGGTGTCGGGAGCCACCCTACACATTAAAACTAAATAAAAAAAAGAAAAAAACAGATTACAAACCCTCAAAAAGTGCGTTTAGTGTGGAATTGTATTATAATACAATTCCACACTAAACGCACTTTTGGATGGATAATTATCCATCTAATAATTTGGACATACACGCATATTTCTAGTGGGTGTTTTACACCTACTGTCTGAATGTTCTGACACCCAGAACCCCGTAATTGTCGCGCCCCTGGAATCTAAGTTTTTCTACATGAAAAAATTTCAAATTCCATCAGCTTTAATGCATTTTATTGAATATTAAGGAAGTTATGCTTTTATTTGTAATTTTGAAAAATTTCGTTTTTATCTATGTTTTCAATTAATCAAAATTCAAATCTAATGTAAGAAAGTAAAAGGTTTTTGCATCGTATAAAATTAGCTAACCTAATACAAATAAATTTCATTAAAAACTATGAATGATGAGGTCGAAAGATTCTTTGTTTGGAGAAAAAAGAATTATATATATTTTTAAATATTTAGGAAAATTCATTTTCAACTTCATCATAATGAGGAAGCAAAGTGCTAAAAAGAAATAAATACAAAAAAATATAAATATAGTTAAATTGAACACCCGAGGTCGAATTCACAGCTAGTTTATTAATATTATTATAGGTTTTATAAAAATCAGCCAATCCAATGGGTCAATTTTTTAAAAAGTTATCGTGCTTACAAACTAAAATCTAGACAGACATGCAGACAGACAGGTACACAGCCGGTACTGGGTGATAGAGGACAAAAAAAGAAACAGAAAAGTCCTCTGGCAAAATTTGATCTGGGCCTTAGTTTGGGTACAGTAAAGCTTCAAAGTTGGGCATAATGAACCAATCAGAAGCGAGCTTTAGCGACCACTTGTTTGTCTCATTAGAGTTAAGATAGTGTGCGTGATGGAGGTTCACTTCAGGCGGTTCACTTCTCGCTTCTGATTAGTTCATTATGCCCAACTTTGAAGCTTTACTGTGCCCAAACTAAGGCCCAGATCAAATTTTGCCAAAGGACTTTTCTGTTTCTTTTTTTGTTCTCTATCACCCAGTATCGGCTTGTTCATAGGTGGTGGAACACCCTGTGTGTGTGCGTGCGTGCGTGCGTGTGTGTGTGTGTGTGTGTGTGTTGGACAACATTGTTTAAGCGAAATTTTGAACAATACGTAATTTTGAGAAAATCCTGAAGAAATTTTGAACACAAGTTTTGAACAAAAATTTTTAACATTTTAAAAAATATATTAATTTTTTTTTATTTTCGGGAATTATTTTTCAGTATTTTTTCATATTCGTGATTTTGATTTTTCGTCAAATCTTTTAAAATCACTCTGAGTCCATAGAAATATTCTTAAATCCTCTTAAATTCTTTGAAATCTGTTGAAATCTTGAAAATGTATTAAATATCGCTTTAAATCTTTGGAAATATTTGTAAAATCTTGAAATCTTTTGAAAATGTCAAATTCCATCAAATTCTTTTTAAATCCTTTGAAATTTTTTAAAATTAAACTTTTTGAAATTTCGTCAAATTCTATCAAATTTTTTTTAAATCTACTGAAAATATTTTTAATTCACTGTAAATTCTTGGAAACCTGTTTGAAATCTATTAAAAAGTATTGAAATTAAATATTTTTCCGCTCTGTAATCACACGTCTGTTATGAAAAGAGTATTTTTACAGAGCGAAAATATATTTAATTATAAAATTTGTTGATCAAAATGATGAGTTAAAATTTTGAGATTATAACTTAAAATCGTCGACAATGTGAAACATTTTAAATTAAAAAATCTCCAGTATTGTATTCATAAAAATGATTTAAGTAGATAACATTTTTAACTATTTTATGTATTATAATTGATTTTATCATTATTTATTTTATTATAATTTATAAAAGAAAGCAATGACTGGGAATGAGCAGCAAATTGTTTCAGGGAAAACTATGGTTTAAAGCTTGAGAGATTTGGAGTAAAGGTGTTGACTGTCCAGACTGAGCTGAAGATGCAAATTAAAATTACGGAGAATTGAAAAGAGTTGAAATACATACAAGGAAACATTGTGATATATACGAAACGAAAATTTTTTATGTAGTCGGATTGAAAAGGCTGTAAAGGATATTTTGTATCGGAGGCTGTGTATTAAATATTATATTTTACTGGAGAATATGGCACAAGACGAACCAAGTTCGAAGAAATTGAAGCGTTCCGTCATTTCGGACCATATTCATAATTCTGAATTTCAAGAAATATTTTCTATGCACTGGAAAAATTCCACGGCTGTTAAAACTGAAAATTTGGAAGTTATCCCAGCACCTTTTCGAGTTTGCAAGATCTCCAATTTTTTGTCTAGCCGAGAGTTTATGGACGAGGTAAATCTTTCAATTCTCTTTTTTAATATTAATAGAAAATTAAGGCTGTTGGTTTCAAGTTCAATTAGAAATAATACGTTAATACTTTTTGCATAAAACATAGAATTCGAAATATAATTTCAAAATTCTAAGTTTTCATTTTACAAAAAAGTATTGAAATTATACATTTTTTCACGCTGTATGCATATTTGTATTAAAAAACTTAACAGCACTATAGAGAGAAAAAATAGATATCTAATTATTTATAATATTTGTTGAGAAAAATGAGGAAAATGAATTTTTAGATTAGAACTTGGATCCAACATATGTTACTTAAAAATTCTTATAAAACAATTCTCTGTTGTGGAATTTTCAATTTAGAAGGCCTTCATTTTACCATTTATTCTTATCTGTATCAAAATTTGTTCCCCAGTCATCACAGGTCGTCAACAATTCACTTTTTTCACCTATTTTGAAAAATTGTCACCTTTTCACCCTTCTTTGAATTGATAAAATTAAATCTTATGCAATATTACTAACATGATTATTGAAAATACTTTTCCGCATAATTCAAGCAAAATATTTTTATTTGACACTTGCAAGTTTTGAATTTAATTGAAAAAATGTTAATGTTTTGAATTCTCTTTAAGGGCATGTAATACTTTACCATAAAAGCAAATTAGTTATACCAATTATACGTTCAAAATAATAAATATTTTTAGCTAATAATAAGAGTCAATAAACCTTCGTCTACATGAGACGAAGGTTTGTTACAAAACGTAATATGCGTTTTCAAAATGGCGCCATAGCATCTGATTGGTTGTTATTAGCGCGTAATATTCAAAAAGTGAGGTTATGTTTGTTCTTTCCGTTTTTTCTTATGTCCACCATCTTATTTTACATTTATGACGTTTTTTTTACGTATATTACATTTTTTACGTATATTACATTTTTTACGTATAATACGTCAAAAACCTCAAGTTACGCGTAACTGACCAACACTGCTCTTATTAGCTAAAAATATTTATTATTATGAACGTATAATTGGCAGGCGCGGATCCACGGTGGGGCGATAGGGGCGATCGCCCCCTCAAAGGTTCTTGAATTGCTAGTTTAACTCATGTTTTTGACCGCATGCATGCAGCTATTACAAAGTAGCCCTTTCATAATTTTTCGAATCGCCCCCCCCCCAAAAAAAAAAAATCAGTTTCTGAATCCGCCCTTGATAATTGGTATAACTAATTTGCTCTTATGGTAAAGTATTACATGCCCTTAAGTCATTTAAAAAAAAATTAAAATCTCATCAGATACCTAATGATTCCTCAAAATCACTTGAAATTGTTTCAAATTCCTTGAAACTCTTTTAAATAAATTTAAAAATCTTAGAATCTTTATAATCCTGTAAAACTGAAACTTTTTGGAATTCTTTAAAAATCCTTTGAAATTCCAGTTATTTTTACTTCTTTCGAATCCCTTTATATATTGTTGAATTCTTTTGAATTCTTTTAGATTCCTTTAATTTCTCATAAATTCACCTTGGATTCTTTCACATTTTTCTAAATAATTATATTTATTATTTATTATTATTTATTTATTATTTATTATTTCAAAGATTTTTGAATACTTTTCAAGCTTTGAGAATATATATTGAGTTATTTGTAATTTAAAGGCTTTTAAATTCTCTAAATTCTTCTGAATTTTTCAAATACTAATAAAACCATTGAACTTTCCCTAATACTTTCACAATTTCTTAAAATGTGCTTCGGCACATCCATTCGGCTTAGCTACCAGTGAATGAAGACATAATTGTTATTTGAATTCTGAAAAATTCTCTCGAATTCTGTAGAATTCCACTCAATACTTTTGAATTCATTTAAAAAATTTTTTAATACTTTTCAAGCTATGAGAATGAGAAATTATTTGGAATTTAAAAACTTTTAAAAACTCTAAATTAATTATTTTCCAATTAGTCAAGTTCTGTCGAAGGTTTAGTTACCAGTGAATGAAGATGTACTCGTTATTAGTAGTCAGGAGAATTCTGTTGAATTCTGTAAAATTATCATGTTCAATGTTCAAATCATCTTGAATGGTTTTAAATGTAAATGCTTAAAGGGATGTAGTACTTTACAATACGAACAATTTATTATCGCCAAATTTACTTTTGCAATAATAAATATTCTTCACTAAAATTAGGCCATTTACATTCAAAACGGAGGTAATTGATCTAGTTTTATCGAAAAATATTTATTATTTTGAATGTAAAGTTGGCGAAACTAAATTTTCTCTTGTGGAAATTATCACATGCCCTTAAATCCAATTCTGGATAGTACTTTGAATACTCTAGAAAGGGTAAAAGATCTGCTGCAGAAAGAGAAAATATGGGAGAACTCTCTCGAGCTTTTACAAAATTGTCTTGTGTTTAACAGTTATGAAACTTACTATTATTTACAGTAATAATGAACTTCATCTAGTCACCTTTTTATAATGTCGTTTCTCAAGTTCTTTTAGGTAATTTTAATCTGGAGAATCCAATCATGAGAATCTGATCTTGACCAAGGAAGTTTGGTAGTTTTTAAAAAAGTGCTAAGTATCTGAGTCATAATTTTAGTTTTATTAACATGGAAATAAAGAACAACTTTCGATTGAACTTTTGAAACTTCTGTTTTCCAATTTTATTCGGTAGTTTTTCGACTGAAGAATCCAAACAAGAGGGTCTGCTTTTGACGGGGGACTCTTGCGGGCGTTTCAAAAAGTGTGAAGTGTTTAAAAGGTATGAAACTTCCTATTATTTTCGGAAATAATGAACTACATCAGGTCATCCGTTTAGAACGTTAGTTTCTCAAGTTTGTTTATGTATTGTTTCATCTGGAGAATCCTATAATGAGAATCTTATCTTGACAGAGGAAGCTTGGTAGTTTTTAAAAAATGACCAAGTATCATGAGTTACAATCTTTGTTTTTATAACCAATAAATAATAAATAAAGAACTATCTTCGATTAAACTTTTAAAACGTCTTTTTCACAAGTTTTTTTGGTAGTTTATTGACTAAACAATATCACAACACGGGAGTCTGTAATTGACGGGGAACTTTTTCGAGCTTTTAAATACTACGGTGATAATGAACTTCATCTAATCACCTGTTTAGAATGTCCGTTCCTCAAATTCTTTTGAGTAGTTTTTATTCTAGGGAATCTCATCATGAGAATCTAATCTTGATGAAGGAAACTTTTAAAAAATTAAAAAAAAAAATCTTTTTTGAAGTTTTTTAAAAAATTGCTAAATATCTGAGTCACAATCTTGGTTTTCACAACGCGGAAATAAAGAACAACCTTCGATCGATTTTTTAAAACGTATGTTTCCCAAGTTTTTTCAGTAATTTTTCGACGGAAGAATCCAAACAAGAGAGTCTGTTGTTAACGGGGTACTCTGACGAGCTTTTAAAAAATTGTGAATTGTTGTCCGAATAAGTGAAAATTGAGGAAAAATTTTTGTGGTTTTGACTAGTGAGTCACTGAAATATTATTGAAATTTTTGATAAATTTTTTAATATTCTAATTTGGATTTCATTGATTAAATTAAAGAAAAATTGTTTATTGTAAATTAGTCAGTTTTTACTGATTAAAATTGAAATTATGAGAAAGTCCGTTTAATTTCATAATGAATGAAATTAATTGATTAAATTTGTATATCATTTCCGTTTGCAAGTTCAGAATATCTTTTTCCAAAGTTTATTCGAAAGGTTTTTTGTCAGCGTTTATTTTTCTAGTATGAAGTTAAGTGAAATGCAAATTTTTAAAAGATTGTCTTTTTTTCTGCACATCACCCTCTAAAAATTAAGAGCGCATTGATACGTATGAAAAAGTAGTCCTATGGTTGCTATGTGATGATCTTTTTTTGTTTATAAATAATTTCTCTGCTTTTTCCGTTCACATTTTGCAGTTGCTTTTCAATTCGCAAGCAAATCGTGTGTGTAAATAGAGAAGATTCGTAGAGAAAATTTTTTATTTCATTGTAATATTCTGTATTTTTATTGTTCTGTTCCTTCGTTGTTTCTCTTCTTTGCTTGTTGTTTTTCTTGTGTTTTTTTATTTAATATTTAATAAAAGATGCCTCAATTCACAACTAAGGAGAAATGTGACATGTACTTGACTTTCGGTACGTGTAATCGAAATGCACGGGAGGCAGCATTAGAATATACAAGGATTTATCCTGACAAGAGACATCTAACCTTTGGAGTTTTTACAAGGCTGGATAGAACCTTGAGGGCCAAGTGCTTGCACATCGCAGAGAAGCTGGTGGTCGGCGATGAAATATCCCAGAGGAAAGACGAGTTTTTAATTATTTTCGACAAGACCCAGGCGCCAGTTGTCAAGAAACTGAGCGTCATCTCCACAAAATAAAAAGCTCAGTTCACAGAATTTTGAAGGAAAATGACCATCTCTTTCACTTCACACAAGTAAGCAATTGTTCCCACAAGATCATCCATTAAGACAACGATTTTGTCGTTGGATTTTGCGAAACAAAGAAGAATTGCCAAACATCTTGTGGACGAATGAATCTCTATTCACACATGAAGGAATGTTCAACGTCCACAATGAACATTATTGGGACACTGAAACCCACATGTCGTCCGCGAGTTAATGTAAGTATTAAAATAAAAATGTATATAAACTAAAGTCTGTCTTTTACTTCAAAATTAATTTTTCAAAAAATTTTACTCTTTGTTTTTAACTACTTTTAGGGCGCAATGTACCCATAATTCCTTCAGAATATTCTTCCTGATCTGCTTAATGATGTTCCCCTAAACGTGGTTCAAAATTAAATGTTTCAACACGATGGTTGCCCTGCACACCGAGCCAGACCAGCTGTAGCGCAAATCAACAAGCAATTTGAGAATCGTTGGATTGGATACAAAGCTCCAAACCAAAGAGCAGCTAATTACATTCAGTGGCCACCAAGGTAAATTTGAAATTAAAATGCGGAAGATAGTTTAACACGAGAATTTTTAAAAATTTTGTGAAACTAAAATTATATTCATCAGACACTCGAACCTTATCGCTTTCAAAAAACAGAATTAGTTTTCGATTAGCAACAGTAGAAAATTTAATCTGAGAATTAGGAACAAGGTTCCCAAGAAAGTTAAAAAGACTTTAAAACCACTAGTATAAAATTATTTTCAGATCATCGGATTTCACTCCACTTGACTTTTTCTTGTGGGGTCATCTAAAGACCTGCGTCCACACAACACATTGAAGGGTGTGCGTCTCTGACGCCGAAAATGATCCAGAGGGCAACGTAGGATCTGACCCGCGACGCGCCACAGCCTGCTTGACGATAGGATGACGTCAATTCGAGCAAAGCTTGGAACACCAAGAACGATAGAACGAATGAAAAAGTCTATCAAAGTTAGATCCTTATTTTCTCCCATAGAATATTAAACAAAAGCAGTCCATTATTTCTGGTTATAAAAACAAGGATTATTAATACAAGGACTTGAATTAAAAAAGGATTCTTAAATACTTGGTGATTTTTTAAAAGATTCTGAAAGCTCACCGTCAAAAAATAACACTTTTGTTCGGATTCTATTGTTGAAAAGATACGGAAAAAACTTGGAAAAAAGAGGACTGAAAATTTCTATCAAAGTTAGTAATTTATTTTCGGTCATAGAAACGAAGTTCATGAAATTAAAATAGTTAATTTTTTGAAGCTTGTAAACGCCTCCCGTAAAAAAACCGCTTTTTTGAAAACTCCTGTCCAGAAAATATTGAGAAAACATGGGGGAAAGACGTTTGAAAATAACTGTGAAAGTTAATTCATTATTTTCCATTATAAAAACAAAGATTGTTAATTTTAAATAGGTACTTTAATTTTTTAAAGCTTGTTACCACCTCCCGTCAAAAGAAAGACGCTTTTTGGGAAACTTCTGTCCAAAAAATATTGAAAAATCTTGGGAGAAAGAAGATTAAATGTATCTGTCAAAGTTAATTCATTATTTTCCGTTACAAAAACCAAGATTGTAAATTTCAAATGTAATATTATACTAAACAATTTTTTTAAGCTTGTAAGCGTCTGTTGTCAAAAAAATACTGAAAAAACTTGTGAAAATCAGAACAAATGTATTTCATTAATCCTGCAAATAAAATTAAGTTTTATCTCCTGTAATTAGATAGATATTTTTTTAAAGTTCGTGAGAGTTTCTACGACAAAACTAGACCTTTCCCATTTCATCGTTATTCGAATTACTAGCCGTAATTGATTCAAATATTTAGATTTAAAAAACTTAAGTACATTCAAATATTTTTAAGAGAATTAGATAGAATTCTGCGGATCACTAGTAACGAGTTAACGAGTACTTCTTCATTCACTGGTTTACTTAAGCCATCGACATTGCTTGTTTAATTGGGAAATGATTATTATGAAAGGTGAAATGGTTTTAGTAGAATGCAGAGGAAGTTAGAGGAATTTAGAAGAATTTGGAAGAATTTAAAGACTTTAAATGTTTCTAAATTACAAGGAATTCAATGTTAGTTTACATACATTGTTTGAAAAGTTGTAAAAAATTCTGTAAAGTAAGTCGAAACTGTTGAGAGGAATATTAAGGAATTCTAGAAAAATCTTCAGAATTTAAATAACTATTACATCTTCATTCATTGGTAGTAGAATTCCAGAAGAATTCTGAGAAATTTGTAGAACTTGTGCAATTACAAATAATTTAATATGTATTATCATATTTTGCAAAGTATTCGAAAATATTTTAATTAGTCGTATCTAATCCGACACCCTAACTTGACTAACTGGGAAATAATTAGGAAAAACGCTATGATTTTATTAGAATTCAGATGAATTCAGAAGAATTTGAAGGATTTATGAATCTTTTAATTCTAAAAAATTCATTGCGTATTTTGATAGTTTGAAAAGTATTTAAAAATCTTTATATTAATTCAAAAGTGTTGAAAAGTATTCCACAGAATTCGTCACAACTTTGCAGAATTCAAATAACGAGTACACACTTCATTCACTGGTAGCTAATCCGTCGACTTAACCCAATTTCTTGGGTAAGAATTGCGAAAATTGCTAGGGATTTAACAGAATTCAGAGTATTCAGAGGAACTTGGAGAATTTAAAAATATTTAAAGGGCATAGCAGGATAAGCATGTATTAGCTGTTCTCGGCCGAATCTCTTCGACATTTTCACCATGAGTTGGTTCACCATGAGGTTCAATTCCCCGGAAGATTATATCTGAGAAATCATTTTTATGGGAGTTATGGGGGTAAGTAGAAAAATTGAAAAACATCTTTTTCTCGGAAACGGCTGGACCGATTTCGATGGGGAAAAAATATGTTATGGGTCCCAATGGAGGAATGTTTTGGAAAAATTATGGGACATTTTAGTTAAAAAGGAAAGGTCAAAAAAATTTTTCAACATTTTTTTTGAATAGGAAATTCTTGAGGCACAGTCACAGTTTTTTGCCTGAAAATACCTTGAATTATGTGAAAAAAATATGTGAAAATTTGAGCTCAATCAGAGTTGCTGCTCATGGTTAAACAAATTCAAAATCTCCAGCGTACCACACTAAATGCACGCCCGCTGATGTATAATGAGAAATCTGCGTAAAAATATTCCCTAAGCTTGGGCGCTTTTCACAAATATAGTCGTTTGGTGAAATTGTTCATTTAAGTTACTATTAAAAATGAATAAACTAAAAGCTAGAAAATTCTAATATTAATTAAAAAATTGGCCAAAATGAGCAATGTCAGCATAAGCTTAGGGAATGTTTCTACGTTGTTGCGTTGTAAATTGATTCTTTCCCTCGATCGCCGCGTTCAGTGGCGTTTAGTGCATCAAGGTAATGTTTCGGTACAGAATTAACAGGAATAGTAGTTGAGATTAGAGAAGCTTCAGTAATTCATTTTATGATTTGAAATTCTTCCTCAAATCTTCTCTTGTTTTTCCCTTGTTTAGATTTGAGAAACTCAAGTCATTAGTTTTCTCTTTTTTAAAATTATATCTTTTCAGATGAGAAAACTAATGACTTGAGTTTCTCAAATCTAAACAAGGGAAAAACAAGAGAAGATTTGAGGAAGAATTTTAAATGATAAAATGAATTACTAAAGCTTCTCTAATCTCAACTACTACCAGGTCTAGAAGTATGAAACCGGAATTTCCCTATAGATGGTGCTTGCCATCAGTTTGGGGACCGTATGACCGCTTCTGCCGCGTCATGTGCTCCCTGTGGGAGCTGAGAAAGGTACTCAGTAGGCCAAATTCATATCACCGGTATACCGTATATGTACGACTAGTTTAAACATATCGAGTTTTGTACCTACAAATTACGATTTGCGGACATCATTGGTTTTTTGTTACCACTTAAAGAAAACTGCTGCAGAATCGCATCGGATGCTTGTCGAAGCATACGGTGATTATTCTCTGGGAAAAACACAGTGTTTTGAGTGGTTTAAAACATTCAAAAGTCGTAATTTTGATGTGACGAATGAAGATCATGGAAAACCACCGAAAAAGTTCAAAGACGATGAATTGCAAACCTTACTCAATGAAGATGATTCTCAAACTCAACAAGCACTAGCGGATCAACTGAATGTATCGCAGAAAGCCGTCTCCCTTTGTTTGAAAGCAATAGGAAAAATTCAGAATGTCGGAAAATGGGTTCTGCATGAACTCAACGAAAGGCAGCAAGAAAATCGGAAAATCACCTGCCAAATTCTGCTAGACAGATTCAAACAGAAGTCATTTCTCTATCGAATCGTGACAGGTGATGAAAAATGGATCTATTTTGAGAATCCTAAGCGTCGTAAATCGTGGGTGAATCCAGGTGAACCAGCGATTTTCGCTTTTTCGCGATTTCCAATCGCTTTGGAAAGAAGACAATGCTGTGCGTTTGGTGGGATCAAAAGGGTGTTATCTACTATGAGCTGCTAAAACCTGGTGAAACTATCAACACGAATCGCTACCAACAGCAAATGATCGATAATGCCCCATCACACACAGCGAAACGGGTCAGGGAAACGATCCAGGCGTTCAATTGGAAGATACTTGCTTATGCCGCTTATTCTCCAGACTTGGCTCCGTCGGATTACCATCTGTTCGCATCGCTGGGCCACGCTCTCGCTGAACAACGATTCACTTCGTACGAAAACGTCCGAGAATGGCTGGATAACTGGTTCGCTTCAAAAGACGAACAGTTTTATTAGCGGGGCATTCATCTACCAGAGAGGTGGGAAAAGTGTGTAGAAAGCGAAGGAAATTACTTTGAATAAAGTATCTTTGACCATTTTCATATAACAGACGTGTCATTTTTGCAAAAAAATTCCGGTTTCATACTTCTAGACCTGGTATTCCTGTTAACTCTGTACCGAAACATTACCTTGACGCACTAAACGCGGCGATCGAGGGAAAGAATCAATTGTTTACAACGCAACAATCAACTTGTCGTTTTTCTGTTAATAATTACACAGGCCCACAAAAAAAAAGTGGTCTGAAGTTTACATGTGACAAGGCTACCCTTATGGATTTTGAGCTGCTGAATCCGAATCCGGCCTTAGAATTTTCCCTAGACCCTACAATTTTCCCCTAGCCTAGGGTAAATGTGTGAAATTTTAGAAGTTTCAGGCTCTTTTGAAATTATATTTATCCACAAAAAGTTAATGAAACAACATCGTTTCTACGTATATCGTGTCGCTCAGTTCAAGTTTGACTTTAGAATATTTGTAAAGTATCTGAATATCCCTAGCCATTGGGAAAAAGTTCATTAATGAACAAAACTTGAGGCCTAACGGAGCTTTTGTTTGTGCACGGAAAAGCTGATGTCTTTCCGTATTTTTAACTACGGATTTCATATCTGACAGAAGAAGTTTTCTGCAGTACCTCGGATTTTCCCTAGCCTAGGGAAAAAAGTGAAAGACCGAGAAAATTTTCCATTTTCGCGAGGTAAAGAGATAAATTTCCGTATTTTCAGTAGCTAAGATAACAAATTCGACAAAATTTTCGGCATTGCGGCAAAATGCATCAAAATGCATCAAATGCATTTAAAACACATTGATGCATCAATGCACTTGGTTCATGAATGCAATAGGGAAAACCACACTAATAGTGGTAAACACTAATAGTTCATTGAATATTAAAATTGTGAATAAGAATAGGGAAAACAAGGAAATAAGAATAGGGAAAAACACTAATAGTGCATTGAACACTAAAAAACATTGATACATCAATGCATCAAAATGCATAAAAAATTTTCGGCATTTCGACATTATTATACTTGAGATTATTCCTAGGCTAGGGATATTCAAAGATACTTTACAATATATTCTAAAGTCAGACTTGAACTGAGCGATCCTAAATACGTAGAAACGATGTTGTCCCATTAACTTTTTCGTGGATAAATATACTTTCAACGGAGCTTGAAACTTACAAAATTTCACACATTTACCCTAGGCTAGAGGAAAATTCTAAGGTCGGATTCGGTTTCAGCGGCTCAAAATCCATAAGGGTAGCCTTGTCATATGTAAAGTTCAGACCTCTTTTTTTGTGGGTCTGTATTAACGAATCGAGTTGATTTTTGCGTAGAAAAATTCCCTAAGCTTATGCTGGCATTGCTCATTTTGGCCAATTTTTTAATTAATATTAGAATTTTCTAGCTTTTAGTTTATTCATTTTTAATAGTAACTTAAATGAACAATTTCACCAAATGACTATATCTATTCCTTTTTGACTAAAATGACCCATAATTTTTCCAAAACATCCCTCCATTGGGACCCATAACATATTTTTTCCCCATCGAAATCGGTCCAGCCGTTTCCGAGAAAAAGGTGTTTTTCAATTTTTCTACTCACCCCCATAACTACCATAAAAATGATTTCTCAGATATAATCTTCCGGGGAATTGAACCTCATATTAATACCAATTCATGGTGAAAATGTCGAAGAGATTCGGCCGGGGGCAGCTAATACATGCTTATCTTACTATGCCTTTTCAAATAATTTAATGTGTATTCTCATAGGTTGAAAATTCGTAAAAACGTTTTAAATTAATTCACTGCTAGCTTATTGTCTCAATTTACTAGACTAATTGTGAAAGAATTAGGAAGACTGTAATTATTGTATCAGAATTCTGAGGAATTTACAGTACATATTTAAGTCTTAAAATTCCAAATAATTCAATGTAATTCAAGTGTTCAAAGTAAGAAAAGAAGTTAAAGGAGTTTCTTCAGAACTTGAATGAATTCTGCAGAATGATAAGAATTCAGGAGTTTTCTACAGAATTCAAATAACTCATGCATTTTAAGTAAGGTAATTAACTCGTTGAGCAATGTTTTCTGATTTGGTTGTTTGATATCCGCTAAAGTTGCTTTAGCAATAAAAAACTCTTATCTTTACCTTCTTTGACCAGCTTGGGCATCCTAACCTCCACCTGTCAAAGAACTTAGAAGTATTTTCCTCTTTAGGAAAATAATTCTAAGCTCATCTAAAGCGAATCTGCGCAACTACACCGCGTCGATCTCTCTTTAACGTCCGTGCTCCCCAATAGTGACAAATTGTCATTCCCGTTTTCGAGAGATCTCCACCATCCGCGCTCTCGGATATAGATAAAAATTAACGCTCCCACCTTCGCGACACTTCGAGAGCGATCCTACTCTTTTTACAAGAACCAATCACGAGCGAACTAATGGAAAGGGAATCTCCAGCCGGGTCTATAAGAGAACGCGCCAAATTGTAAAGCAGTCAGTCCTTTCCCAAGCTACCAAGTGTGAGCTACCTATGTCTAGTAAATAAACTAGTTTCTTTTTGCTTAACCTACACCCTGTGTTCCTATTTAATTCCTTTAATCCTTCGCATCCTGCATGCCTCCATTTCAGCGAGACCTACGGAAAGCAAAAAGCAGACGAAGACGCCGAGACTCACGTTCGCCACCCCAGGGTAAATGGTCCCTGTGGGCAACTTCAACCTCTAACCCTGACACCCGAAGATTCCACTCCCCTAATTCTCTCCTGGATTATGAGTTTCTGGCACTGAGTCCCACCAACGCCACTTACCGAATAAAACAAGGACCCCCTACTAGAGTTCCAATAGATTGGTTTCCTCCACAACCTACTTTCTCTAACACCCTTGACGCTATCAAATCCAGCTCCGAAACAATAATCAGACAGCCGAGTGTGTCACCCCCTAGACATACACGTCTGCCGGATCCCGTCAACACCACCACTCCTTACCTGGATCTCAGTCCTGGAAGAAGTTCCTGGTTTGGAACTCCTCCTCCTCCTCCCTCTCCTAAAAAGAAAAAGAAGGAAGACAAAACAAGCCGTGCGAGTGGTGTAATCAATGGTGCCCAGACGACCACTCACTTACTCCAGAATGGACCACTCTTTTGGGGATTGAATTGGACATTCCTATTCCCTCATCCCATTTCCGGAAATCCACAAAGAAAAATAACAATCCACCTGTAAAGGTGATTGTTATTAAACGTCGTAAACGTCTTATCACATTAAGTGATAAAAACGCCTGCAGCTACCAGATCTCCCGAGACCACAGAATTTCTCAAGCGTCTACTCCTGCATGAAATTTCCTTAGTCCTTTTAAGGACTAACCTAACCCATCATCTGCCTTTCCAATTCAAAATCCGATCGGTCCTTCTCAGGACCACCAAATTCTTTAACGAGTTTATATTCACGTTCCTTAAGCAATCTCCTTAACCTTTCTTTCTTACAGGAAAAATAATTATTCTCATTAGTGCAGTTAAAACCCCATAAGCTGTTATCAATATTTTTATAAACAATTGGTCGAATGAATTTCTTGTAATGTTTATTGAAAAGCCGAGAGAAAATCTTAAATTTTACTGCAGCCACTTATTTTTTTAATAGAATACTTTGTTTCGTATACGCAAATATTTACAGGTACATTTTTTGAGCCTTAAAAGTTTGAGAATTCACAACTCGGAAATTTTAAATATAATATCGAAATAAAAAAATACGTGTACAATATTTTCGACCAAAAAACACAAAAGAAACATTTCGCGCGAAAAAAATTTTTGATTGTAAATTTTGTATGGAATGGCCCATATACACTCTCGAAGTACACAAAAAAAAATTTTTTTATTGTTTTTAATTATTTTTTCTTTATAAAAATGGCAATTGAAAAAAGGTCCAAAAAAAAGGTAGGTCCGGCTTGTGGATGAAAACTTTGGGATGGATGGTCTGAAAAAAAAATCGAACTGTTTTAGATTCAGTATATAAATGGCTATAGCGCATGTCATACGATTTCTGATTTTTGAAAAATTGACAAAATGGCGGACATTTTTCTAAAAAAGACATTAAAAATGCGTTTTTTTCAACGTTTTTAGACAAAAAAAAATTAGTGAAAATCAAATAGCTGTCAAGTTGTATCAACTTTTGTGCTCATTCAATGAGCACTTTGCTTCCTGTAAGCAAATATGATTTGCTTCCTCATAGAGGAAGCATTAAGTATTTAATTTTCTTTAAATCAGCATTAAATTTAGATTATTTGAGAAGTTACAGTAGCGCTCAAAAGTATTTTGTAGATACGTAATTAATTTATTTTTCTAGAAATTAAGTACAAAATTGAAAAATATATACAAGTGAAGAAAAGTAACATATAATAGCATGAAAATGAAAATGTTTATTACTTGCAAGGCATATTTTAGTCTTACAAAAATTATATACTCGATAATACTATTTTCACAAGGCTCTAACATTAAATAATCTACAAAATACTTCTGAGCGCTACTGTATATTCGAAAAACTCTTTTTCGAAAATTACAATAAAGCATACCTTTCTTATTTTTGAATGAAATGGATTAATCTTATAGGTCAATCGATTCGTCTGGACACAAGGAATCTTCATTTCCCTAACACCAGCTTTAAATTTTTATTATTTGAGAAATTATAGTCGAAAAATTGAATTTTTAAAAAATAATTTTTTATAACTTTCTTATTTCTCAATGAAATGCATTAATGATATAGGTCAATCGATTCATCTCGACACGAAGAGAGTATTTATTTTCCTTACGTCAGGTCAAAATTTTGATTATTTGAAAAGTAATAGTTGAAAATTAATTTTTGAAAATACAATTAACCATAACATCCTTATTTTTTAATGAAATGCATTAATCATATAGGTCAATCGATTCGTCTCGATGAAAGGAATCTTCATTTTTCTTACATCAACTTTATATTTTGAATATTTGAGAAGTTATAGTGAAAAAATGAATTTTTCGAAAATTATGAAAGTATACGAAACTTGTAAAATTTAATATTTTGGTAAACCATTATAAAAAAATTCAACTTGGTAAATAGTGGAATAAATATGCCAAATTTCATCAATTTATCTATACGCGTTCTAAAGATATTGCAGGATCGTTAAAAGCGTGACACACACACACACACACACACACACACACGGACATTTTTTTCAGGACATCATATTAGATATATTCCACTTAAAATAAGTTAAAAAAAACCTTTTTTTAGAAACTGGATTTTTGTCACCACTACAAAGCTTCCTCTATGAGGAAGCAAAATTAAAAAAATCCTTGATATGTGCTATAGCTATAGTCGTAAAGAAAATGTGGTAAAAATTTGACAAGGATCGGTTCAGTAGTTTCGGAGATTTTATCCACAAGCCATCGAAAAACGTTGTTTCGAGAAAAACGCGTTTCAGTGCTGCGGCGGTTCGCTATACGTACGCGTTTTCGCGCAGATAGAAAAGTAAAGGTCACACAAAAGTGCCATTACACTGCTCCGATCTTTACAAAATTTTAGTATAATACTTCTGGATATGTATGCTTTCAAAAAATGTAATAAAAAAAAAATTCGATTTTTTTAAAATTCTAAATTCTAATAGACCCCTTAAATCGCTTATACAGAAAAATTTGCCTGCTAATCCTAAGGTCCTTTTCCTCGCGGAACATCACTATTTGAAATATCAGGGTGGCTACATATCAAGAAAATGCCTGGCAAAAAAAATTTGTTAGGGTAATGCGAATAGTAGTCAGGGAAAATAGAAATAGACATTTATGTTAATTATGTTATTTTAAAAAGTTTGTAAGAAATTTCAGAAATTTTAATTTTTTTAAAGTTTTTTAAGGGATTTGAATGTTCCTCGTGGAATTTTAGAAGATTTAACAAGATTTTTATGATTGATAAAAGGTTATATAGAATTTTAAAGAATTTCAAGAGATTTTAAAAAATTTTAAGACATCTTTACGTATTTTAAGGGATATTAAAGTTTTTCGTGGTATTGTAGAGGATTCTGAAGTTTGTAAACATTTTATGAAAGTTTGACTTTGCTAATA
Organism: Synergus itoensis; assembly: GCA_904066005.1. Taxonomy (NCBI): domain Eukaryota; kingdom Metazoa; phylum Arthropoda; class Insecta; order Hymenoptera; family Cynipidae; genus Synergus; species Synergus itoensis. The sequence goes on from CAJFCP010000206.1 coordinate 74,559, forward strand.
TGATTTTAAGGAATTTTAAAAGGATTAGTGAAAAAAAGTATTTTGTGGATTATTAACAAAAAAAGTGATTTCGTGGAATTTTAAGACATTTCAAGGAATTTTAAGAGATTTCCAAGATTGTCCTAGATTTTTAAAGGATTTCAGAAGATTTCATTGAGTTTCAAAAGATTTAAAGTGATATTATACCAAATTTTCGAATTATTTCAATAGAATTATTATTGAAAATTTGTTCGCATTTTTCATACTTTTCTGCCAGGGAAATTTGTCCAAAAGTCAAGTCAATTTTTAGAAATCTCATAAAATACCATGAAATTCTTTAAAATGTCACAAATTTTTTTGTAAAATTTATAAAAATCTCTTAAATTCACTTAAACTGCCTTAAAATCCTTTAAAATTTCATGAAATCCTTAAAAATTCACAAAATCTTTTAAAAAACAGAAAAACCTCTTGAAATCCCTAAAAATTTGACAATAACTTTCAAATCATTTTAAATTCTACGAGATCTCTTGAGTCCTAAAGATCTTTTGAAATCCTTCAATAAAATTATCCGACAAAGTTTAAGATCCTTCAAAATCCATATTATTTTTTAAAAATTATAAAAATCTCCTCAAATTCGTTAAAATTTGTGAAAATCTCTTAAAATTCGTAGAAACTTTTGTAAATTCCTTAAAATTCTACGTGTAACGTATATTCACATAAGAAATGATCGTAATGAGTCTGAAGCGATGACGAGAAATGATAATGAAATGGTGACAAAAAAAGTGTCCCTGATTTGATTCGTCTCGGGCCCCACGTTGGATGCCAAAAATTTGTAACGTATATTCCCGCTAAAGGGACAGTTCGGCGAGGAACAACCGTTGACAAAATCTTGGCGTCTCAACTAGGTTACTGAAGGGCGCCAGGCGTCTCTTATAACGCCACTCAAATAATTAGATCCAAAGCCTGAAATCGCGAAAAGTCTATTTAACTAAGGATTTGCTCCTACTCGCTAGCCGGAGAGGGATTTCGTGGGGGCGAGAGACGAATCAGACCACACATGTAAAAAAAAAGAAATGATATAGATTTATTAATAAACATTGTGAAATTAAGAAAAAATAAAAGTAAATGAAAGTTGGTAAATGTTGGTAACAAGTTATAAAGAGAAAGACAAGTCGGAGCTTAGCTACAGAACTTTTAGTTTGTAATACATTGATCTCTATACGTAAGGCCTCAAAATAGCGGCGCAAATGGGCGTCGACCCGAACAAAGAATTACATAATCGGTAGTTATTAGTTAGATTAGAAAAACAAAAGTTCTAAGAATATAAGAGTCTCAAGTAACTCTTGACCGTAAACTAACTTTACTTAAATTACTCACTCAAATCATTTATTCAAAGAGAAAATCTATGCGTCCTCGCACAATGGCGGCGTGACTGGGCGTTGGCCCATACAAAAGAATTACATAAAGGCAAAGAAACTAGAATCCTGGCACACTATAAACCTCTTACTTATACTCAAAATCTCTGGGAGTCAAGATTACGAGCCTACAGTCTGTTTGTAACGGTCTGATTTTTCTATGCAATATTCGTCTCACCGGACGCTTCAGTCTGCCAGGGTTAGATATTTTAAAGACGAATAAATAGACCTAAATTTTAGTTAACAAAATGTAACGGTATGATTTACGTCGAGGATCAGGTTTTAGAGATGATTGAAACAGATCTACAATTTTTACTAACAAAAATGTAAAATATTTATTTACCTATAATTTACATATCTAAGTTAATCTAGTACTGGATAAATGGCGGTTATTAATATTTATTACGCGGAGTATACGGTTTTCGGAAATGCTATTAGCGGTTAAACGGTTGTTGGAACGGTTACGGTTTTCGGTTGAACGGTGTGTCGATTTATTATCATAAAAATAGTAGAATTCGGTAAAACAAACTAGACACACAGGCGATTTGGCGGATTACTATTACCGACGTTACCTGTCTTCCCCTCAACGGTAGTTACGGTAAGCGGAGAGAGAGGTTGACAGTTAGGAGGATAAAGTAAGGTTCGGTTGTGTACATCTCTAGTTTATTAATAATAGATAATGTTCATAGAAATATCTATAAAACATTAGCTATGTCGGTTTAATTTGTCTCTCTCAGTAGCGCCTGAAGAGAGTAAATTATTTCCTCTATTTTATAGTTTGACTTGACGGAAAGAGAAATTAGAGTTTTCGGTAGAGATCGGTTCCTAAAGAAATAGCGGTGAAAGAAAGAGAAAGAGAGAGAAGAGAGAGCGGTAAATGACAATGATAGAAGCTCCTATTCATTGGCATTTAATTCTTCGACTTTTCATAACCATAAGTGCCCCTATTGATCATGGAAAATCGTAGCTGAGAGATATTTTAGAATAGAAATTAGATGCGCGAAATTACAATTACAGATGCGCCTGTGAATTGCAATTTCTCCGGCTTTGAATTGGCAACGTCAGATGCGCCTGATCGTTGACAATTCCCTTTAGAGAAAGTGAGAAAGATAGATTAGAAAAAGAGCGAGAGAGAGAAAGAATTACGGGAGAGAATATTTCACAAATGGCAAGGATAGGTGCGCCTAAGCCTTGCGATTTGCCGGTACTTTGCCTACCACAGGTGCGCCTGTTAATAGGGAAAGAAGCATGAGTTTTCACCAGGCGAGAGCTCACCGATCGGCTCGGTGGGTCTCGCCCAGCTAGACTGAAGAATCTTCGTTTTGCGGGCGGTTTTAACGAATCTGCCTGTAATGACTGACAGACAGACAGACGGACTGGAGAGAGGATGGACGAAAGTCCAGCGCTAGAGTGCTAAAGTGGGGACGATGGTTACGTCATATTCGGTACACGAGAATCTAAATGAAAAGGTGTGCGTACGGTACGCACACCTGTGTAACGCCTCGTTACATGTTCAACAAGAGCGTGTTCGCAATATTTCGGAAACTAATGCATATTTTTGAACGTTTTTTTTTTTAAATTAAAGTACGTTCAAAACACTAATGCGCAACCACCTAATAAATGGTCCAGTCCCCATCGTTGTTTAGAATGGCCTGGCACCTTCTTGGCATGCTTTCCACCAAGTTTTCTGCGTAGTTCGATGGTAACTCTTGCCATAGCTTCCGGATTTTTTGCGACAGCTGTTTCAGGGTGAACACACGTTTTCCCGCAAGCTTCCTCTTCAAAACACTCCAAACGTTTTCGATCGGATTTGCATCTGGGGACTGTGATGGCCAGTCCAAGGTCGTGATCCCATTTTCCTCTTTCCAAGCGCTGCAGAGACGGCTTCGATGTTTCGGGTCGTTATCCTCTTGCAAGATCCAATCGGTGTTATCGGCTCCAAACATCTTTTTAGCAGACCTTAGAAGACCACGTTGGTATATCTGCAACATTTTCTGAGCGTTGAGGTTCTCGGTGAAGAGCTCCAAACATCCAAAATCACGCTCAGAGAAGCATCCCCAAGCATGGACCTTTACTGGATGTTTAATGGTCCGCTGGAGAAATCTACTGCCAGCCATAGACCAGGCATACTTTACGGGAACCCATGCCCAGAACGACGCTTCATCAGAAAAAATGACGTTCGACCAATCCCGGTCGAGATTTTCAGCAGCCCATCCCTTTCGTTTTTCGATGTGGGTTTCTGAAAGTAGAGGTTTTTGCCTCGTGCTACGCCACTGGACCTTTGATTCAACCAATCGCTGTCGTATGGTGTTGATACTAACACATACTCCCCTCTTGGCTAGTATAGCCTTGGCATCTCGCAAACCGAGAGTGGGGGTACGCTTGAATAGCTGCACGATCGCTTTGTCCTCCTTGCTGGTTGTTGCACGCATTTTTCCTCTTTCAGGAAGATCGTCGACGGTTCTATCGGCTTTGTACCGCTCAACCCACTTCACAACGAATGCCTTCGACTTCCTCAAGTATCTAGCAGCCGCTGTGACGGACATTTTTGTCCGTCACAGCGGACAAAAATGTCACAGCGTCTCTTGGATGGAGACACAAGAAGACGGCTTCGAATCTTTTAGCGTACGCGGAACTCATTTTTATTCACGTGCGTTCTCTCGGACGGTTCGAGGGATACTGAAGTGGTATCATAGGTGCGCATTAGTCCTTTGAACGAACTTTAATTTAAAAAAAAAACGTTCAAAAATCTCCATTAGTTTTCGAAATATCGCGAACACGCTCTTGTTGAACAGACTGTACCTTACTCTGAAGAACCCGCTTCGTACTCCGTTAATCCAAAAAAAGAAAGAAAAATCCACAAAGGATCACCAAAATCGCTAAACTCAAAACAAACGTCCAAACTAATTGACGGCCAGCACAGAACTGGCGTCTCGCTCCCCTCCCTGTCCGAGCGCCCCGTCATTTCGCCACGTATTCGGCAGTCCGAGAGCTGCTGCCCTCTTTTACGACAATTTTCGTCTGGAACTACGATCAAATGATCTCTGCGGGTTCAAAATGGCCACGCCCTCGATTTTGACAGATTGTCAACATACTCGAAGTAAATACCATAAAATGCAAGCTTTGCATGGTATTACTGCATAATATTGCAGTCGGGAGGATGGAAAACTTTTATAAAGACGGGCAACACTCGGCCAGGTATGGGCATGTGAGCAGCAGTCTGCGCAACAATTATATGTCTATTTAGGTTGGTGCCAGTATTCTCGTCCATCTATTAAAATCAAAACATCAAATATTGATCGGTAACAAGCTTAATATATATTCTAACATTCATACCAATTCATACTCCCACTCATTCCCTTAATCCTATTTAGAGTTCCTGCTGGCCGTTTTACTTTCATGTCTTTCAGGTTATAGTGTGATTCTGGGAGAAGGATCAGTATAGTGGTAAAAATCACCACGTTACATACGATAATATTCTTTTTTTTTTAATTCAATAAAATTGTTATAAATCTCAGCAAATTCCATGAAATCCTTTAATATTTCACAAAATCTTTTATAAATCATAAAAATCCCTGGAATTCTCTTAAAATCATTTAAAAATCGTCAAAATTTCTTACAATAGGTTAAAATCTCGGAAAATTCCTCGAAATTGAACGAAAAATTTTTAAATTCCTTAAAATCCTAGAAACTGTTTGAAATCTCTTAAAATTTCACACAAAACCTTCCAAATCCCTTAAAATTCGTTGAAATATTTTCAAATTCCTCCAAATTTTACAACATTCAAAATCCATTAAAATCCTTTTAAATTCTTTAAAAAATCTCTTAATATTGCATCATTTAAAATTCCACGAAATATTCTGAAATCCCTTAAAATTCTACGAAATCATTAAGAAATTCTAAAATTCTTTTGAATTCAATCAAAATTGCTTGAAAATCGTAAAAATCCCTTAAAATTCTTAGAAACCTTTTAAAATTCCTCTTTCAAAAAATGGTGTCACAAAATGTCTCGAAAATCTGGCATAAAATGTTGTTGCAAATCTGATTGGCCTTTGAATGACTTGAAGTTGTAAGAATAAGGAAAATAAAAAATAATCGTGCGCTTAGCGCGCGTGTTGGTTTACTAGTGACTGTAATTAATGATACACGCCAACCCCGATTCTACGGCTTTTTCAGGCATAGTCTGAAGTTGCCGTGAAATGACTCCTAGAATCTATATAACGTCAACAGTTGGGGCCGTATGAACCAGTGTTCCTAACAGGGACTTCACGTGGCATTGTGCATGCTTCACGTATGATGTCTGATTGTTTATTTTTCGCGCGAAACACTGAAAGCTTTGTGGTCACGGTACTGTCGAGCTTGTAGTGCCCTCTATCATCCCTGCCCCTCGCACCTCTCATACTAGAAGGGCGGTTCTAGAAAAACGGCACAACGGGGTTTGTAGAATCGGGATTTGCGTGTATTTATTATCAATCAGATGTTACAATCTGAACGTTGTAAAATATTAAAATATATGTTTGCTTTGCAGATAAAAAATGAGCTGCTGGATGTAAAGAGTCGCAGAAATAGTATTGATCTTTATCAATTTGAGCAAACAAAAGATCTGGCCAATGTAGAAAGTAAAAGTCTGAAAGTTCTCTTTGAAACCTTTAAGACTGATTTAGTTTCATGGATGGAACGCAATACAAAAACTGAATTGAACAATCAGATATCCATATCCAGTTCCTGTTACTCGGATACAGATTTTTTGCTTTGTCATGACGATAATATGGGAGACAGACGAATCGCTTTCATTCTCTATCTGTCGGAAAATTGGGAGGCTGCTTACGGAGGATCGCTGGACCTCTTCGATACAGACGAACATGGCCTCCCCAGAAACGTTGTACACTCCCTTGTTCCTGAGTACAACTCATTTGTTTTCTTCGAGGTGACAGAAAATTCTTTCCATCAGGTCGCGGAAGTCAAGTCTTCCGAAAAGTGCCGATGGAGTATCAATGGATGGTTCCACGGGCCCCTGATTGAAAAAGAGAGACCTCCAAGACCATCACCAGAGAGTAGTCCACTTGTAGAGCCAGAAAACACACAATTTAATCTGAATGAATGGATATCTGAAATCTATCTCTTGCCTACAATTATAAAAGACATCAAAGAGAACATAGAATTCGAATCCTTCGCTTTCTTAAACAAATTTCTGCAAACAAAAATATTTCAGGAGCTTTCTGAAGAGCTAGCGAATGAGAATATTGTGTGGAAAAAGGTCGGTCCAGCTGATCTGCGAAATTACGAAATAGCGGAGGAGGAAACCCTGCCCAAGAAACTGAAAGAGTTTTGTAAACTACTTAAATCTGTTGCCACCTTTGATTTGTTAAAACAGTACACGGAATTGGATCTGCTGCCAGATAAGAAAGACATGAAGCCGTCAATGAGGATGGAATTACAAAGATGGAGTGCTGGTTGTTACACACTCTTATCAGACATTCATATTAACGACTCCATTTCCAATACTACTGACAGAAGATCCTTGACAAATTTGGATGCAATGGAGGAGGATCGTTTGAGCGAAGGTGCAAGTACCGATCAAGTATTAAAACCCAACTCTCTTCCAGGGGGTGGGAGTGGAGATAATTTGATAGGCGAGGCTGTGAACACGCCTCCGAGCAGCGGAGATGAGGCTGATGCGGAGATCTTGAAGAGAAAGCCGCCAAAGTTGGAGAAGAAAGTTTTAAATCTCTATCAAGCAACGTCTTCCAATGTAAAAGTGTCTAGTTCTAATGAAATAAAGTCTGGATCTGATTCAGAAGAAGCTGATGAGGAGGAGAATGGAGATAACGAGATAAGGTTGAAGACATTGAATCGAAAAGCGTTGAAGTCGAAGACGAAGAAGAAGAAGAAGAAAAGTTTATATCAGGATACTTCTTCCAATTTCAAAATATCGCCTTCCAAGTTTGAAATGAATCGTGGAACGGATTCTGAAGAATCAGATATTGAGGATTACATGTCCGATCATGATGATCATATCGAAGATCGAGATTTGGAACCTTCGATTTTGAATGGATCCCTGGATTTAATCATTCAATTCAATACCGATAAGGCTCCGGATTATATCACTATTGATTACGTGAATCCGAAAGAAGAAAGCGCTTTAATACACGTGCCTGCCAAGGATAATCATTTATGCTTGGTTTATAAGACTAATGCAGTTTGCAGAGTTCACAACTATGTCAACCACTACTGTAAGGGGTACTTTTACAATATGATATGCACCTACTATGAGTAATCAAGATATAGGCTTATTATTTTCGACTGATATGCTTAAGGTGATCGAATCGATTTGCGGAACGCAAATTTTTTCTTTTGTCATTTTGTAGGAACTTTTGTACAGTTCTGTAAAGTTTAAGATCGACATATTTCAAAAAAGATTTTTCAAATTCCTGGATTATTTCTAGTGCCATTGGAATGTAATATATTATTTGTATTAATAAATTTATCAGTATTTATGGTCCGTTTATAATTCTTGCCTTTTTCATTTGAGAAGCATGCAGACCTAAATTCTATTTACCAGGTGTGTAAATATGAAACCGGAATTTTTGTATAAAAAATACACTTTTATTGTATAAAAATGATAAAGAATATTTTATTCAAAGTATGCTCCATCGCTAGCTATACATTTTTCCCACCTGTCTGGCAATTGGTGGATGCCACGCCAAAAAAACTGTTGCTCTTTCGAGGCAAACCAGTCATCGAGCCACTTTCGTACATTTTCGTAAGAAGTGAAGCGCTGCTCAGCAAGTGCGTGTCCTATCGCTGCAAATGGGTAGTAATCGGATGGAGCCATGTCTGGTGAGTAAGCCGCATGCGGAAGTATTTCCCAACTAAATGCCTCAATCGTTTCCCTGACCCGTTTCGCTGTGTGTGATGGGGCCATGGATGGGGCATTATCGTGAAGAAAAATCACTTTGTGCTGCCTTCTTCGATAATCCGGTCGTTTTTCTTGCAATGCTCGATTCAAATCGATCATTTGCTGTTGGTAGCGATTCGTGTTGACAGTTTCACCAGGTTTTAGCAGCTCATAGTATATAACATCCTTCTGATCCCACAAAACGCACTTTTTCGGTGATTTTCCACGATCTTCATTTGTCACATAAAAATTACCACTTTTGAATTTTTTAAACCACTCAAAGCACTGTGACTTACCAAGAGCATGCTCACCGTAAGCTTCGACAAGCATTCGATGCGATTCTGCAGCAGTTTTCTTCAGATGGTAACAGAAAATCAATGCTGTCCGCAAATCAAACTTTCCGGGCACAAATTTTGACATTTTTAACGCTATTACTAACTATACTATTGTATGAAACTTGTATTTTTGTGAGTCAAAAATCTTTGTCAGAGATGTGAACAACAAGATGGGGCCACTGTCGCGGTTTGTCGGTAACTACATAGACAGGTAGAGCCATCTATTGGCAAATTCCGGTTTCATATTTACACACCTGGTAAGTGTTACAGTGAACATTACATTTGCGTACAATCGAATTCTAACATTTTATTCGAAATTTAAGGAGGAACATGCGCAACTCTTGAACCATGTGATCGTTTGTAAAAAAGTTCATAAATAGACTGATATAAAATACAAAAGTAGTATCCAAAAATTCTTTAGTTTAATATAAGTCAGATTTCCACAAAATTTGACAAATTAAATATAAAATCAAGAACACTATAATAAGGACGTTAAACTCCGATGGAGGGGGTAAGGAATCGTGAAGCCAAAAGTTTTTGGATGGTGGGGATGCTCGAGTATCGCTGCGCAGTTTCACGCAGTTTGTTTTTGTTCTGCGCATCAACAGAAAATCTAACAGATCTGACGGATCACGAATCTAACCTCAAAGTTATGTTTTTTAACGTAATAAGATTTCAAGCGAGTGTGATAGGGTAAACCGGGACAAAGCCGACCTGTGGGGTAAAAGTGACTTTGCTTATAACGTTGTTATTATTTAACAATTTTAATTCCACTTTGCACAAAATAAATCTATTTTATTTTGGAGATAGTGTTACTTACGTAAATCTTGAAAATTGACGTTGTAAAAGAAAAATTATACCGAAAACAGTTTTGACAATGAAAGAATGGAAGATTCGCTGGTAGAAATATAACACTTCTGACGTTAATGTTAATACTTACAGTATGACAATTTGATATTTTGATAGTTGAAACAATATCACATCACGTAATTATAATAATTAAAATTCAAGTCTAAAATACATCAAATCTCGTAAATAATTTAGGCCTCATCACTGGGGTAAAAGCGACCATTTTAATAGTTTACAAGTGCTTAGGTGGTAACACGTATCATAAGTTTTGTCGATAAGTGATCGGTAATTTTTTAATTTTTGAAATTCATTCATTAGTTATTAACTATTGTGATTAGCTATTATTTATAACTATTTTATTTATTCTGTTACGTGCAAGCCCTCAAGAAAATAATTTGTAACGTTCTATTAACGTTGGTGTTATTTTGGGGTGAAGCCCCAATATTCGTCTCCGGACGCTTCAGTCGAACCAGGGTTTAAGGTTATTTTAAGACGAATGATAACAATAATTTAAATAATACAAAATAATAAAGATCAATTTATTCTCCTATAAGATACAAATCTAATTTAAATCTACTGTGAATGAAACGAATGTAAAAGTGTGAAGTAAATATCAATAATGAGTTTGTGTATGTGTGACGCGGTGATAACAATAAGTCTGTGAATCAACAATGAGAATAAATCGGATTAGAGAGATAAGCGATAAGCGTGAGTGAATGACTGAGTCAGCGAGTCAGTGAGAGTTGCGTCTAAGCGTGTGTGTGCGGATCGATTACGACGGCTCCTGAAATTAAGAAAAGCGGTTCAGGAGAAATAAAGATGCAGAGCAAGCGGATCTCCTGGTGAACAAGGCAAGCGTCATCTCCTGAGCCCGTCTCTCTCTCTAGGCGGTGAGCGGTACGGTACGGTGAGAGAGAGGGGGGAGGGAGATGTCGTGACGATGACTCTGAGCTAGATTAAAATTTACCCGGTCGCGATCAAACAGCTGGTTCACTCTAAGGGGTGAATTACGCCCTTTATTCGGTGTACGACCATGGGAGCGCCCTCTAGAGGTACAGAGTGAGTTTCCCCAGTTGTTTGATTTCCCTCGTGAATCGTTCTCCAGGTGGCTCAAGTTAGGTCGGTTTTTTTGGCCGGCGAAACATGATAACTATAGTTAGATAGATAACCATGGGAGCTCCCGCTGACTATTATATCTAACCAAGCTTTCCCCGGAGAAGACGCAAAAGGTCCATTTACGCGGTGCAGAGTCGAAATCTAGATATATGGTTGTAGTAGAACCTGCCAACCATATATCCAGTTGACGAACTCTAGGTCGATTTTTGTTCTCTCTACCATGGGAGCGCCCGCTGATAGGGAGAACGAGTTGTCAGCTGAGCTGTGCATCGACGAACTCTGACTGCACGGCGTAGGCGTCGTTGCTTTTAACTGATCGCCAGTGAGTGCGTAGAGTGGTGGGGGTAGTGACGCTGAGTCGATTTCCCCTTGTCTCGCCTCGCACCGATCGATAATATTACGTAAGCATGCAATGGGCCATACTGCCCGTTACAAATTTTTACCTTTTAATAAAGCTTTTTTTTAAAAAAATACTTAAAATTTTCGCCTGCGAAACTACACGGAGAGAAAAATCAGCGTTTGAAACGACGAAAGGGCATCGTAGTCCAAACCGACGACTCATCGTCGTCTGAGGCGACGAATATCGTCGTTTCATCCTACGGATCGCTTCGTCGTTTAAAACGACGTGGATCGTCGTTTGAAACGACATGGATCGTCGTTTGAAAGTACGATACTCTTGTATTCCTGAATTAGGCCACGCGCAAGCGTGCCGATATGGGCGGGGCTTATTTTTGGTTGCAGCGCGATCATCGTTTCAAGCCAAGATCCATGTAGTTTCAAACGACGACTCTAGTCGTTTTGATCGACGATCAAGACTCGTAGTTTCAAACGACGAATAAGCGTCGTTTCAAACGCTGATTTTTCTCTCCGTGTAAGTTAACAAGTTTCGCAAGCGAAAAGACTATTTCCTAAGGCTAATGACACCTAAAACATTTCTTGAGACCATTGGCAGCGGTAACTCGAGCTGCCGACTCGGCACCTCTTGCAATAAATGAGCAAACCTCGAAGCATGGAATGAAATTCCAAGCAATAAATTAATATCAAAATTTTTATTGAATTAATGAAAAGAGACAATTTACAATAACATTCGGATAACAAAGAAAGACATTTTAAAATTTAGAATTTAGTCTAATATAAAGTAGAATAGAAAGAACGGCACGAATGAATGGAGAATGAAAGAGAAGAATTGTAACTCTCGCTGCACTAAAACATATGCATCTAGCACGGGTCGCATATAATTCTCTCGACTACAAGAGGCAGGCATATAAAATCATCAAGTTACAATCCATGATGGCCGCTCGAAGGCGCGTTATCAGCTTGCCCCTGCACCTCTCCTACTCGACCTTCCGTACTCGGATTTATCCTTCCGCATTTCTATTCTTTGAGACATTGAGCTGAAGCAAATTGATAATAGAAAAAGACTTTATTCTATTTAATAAATATTCAAGCTTGATTGAATTGAAAAATAGAAATTGCAATTATTCTCAAAGAAATATAAAATATTTATTTCGCAATCGAAAACTCGGCAAATTCTCGCCCTCTTGAACAATGAACTGAGAAGACTAATAAATTGCAATCTTGCAAATTCAAAAGTAGTAGAAACTGGCCAGGGGACGTTGCCCTCTGGTCTTGCAAATCACACCATGTCTTTTAGCCAATCAAAAATTTCTGACTCTTCAAAATTTCCCACCAAATCCCTCAATAACGCACCTACGACGAGCACTGATCAAAATTTCTCTTGGCAGTCTGACGATCTTCTACCTCGGGTAAAGAAGTATCTGAAAAATTCAGCGCCCGTCTCTTAAAGTAGTTATTTCGTACCGCGCAGCTCTTCCCGGGTGGCCGGATTATTCCGCGAAAAGAGAAATCCAAAAGAAACTTCCAAGACGTTCCGGAAGTCCAAATAGTGCCGTAAAAATTTCTCCCGTAGGAATCTCAAATAAGGACGAATTTAACGAGGGACGTTAAACCTCTAAATTTTACCCGATTTGAGGACAAAGTCTCCCAAACTTTTAAATTAAACTGAGCCGTAGTTTGGCTAGTTAATTTGTCAGCTGGGCTACTTTGGTTGTCCTGTGAGGATCAGTAGCCTATTTGGACACGGCATTATTTGAATGTTTCCCTTCTAAATAACAAGTTGTGGTGCAGTGCGGGAATCTCGATAGCGAACGTCTCCAGAAGGGAAAATTTTTATAAGAGAAAAATTAATTCTGGGAAAAGAGTCAATAGGGGAGACCTAGAAGTTGTAGTTAAATCTTCAACTTATCTACATCGACGGCGGTGAGCATTCGTACCTACAACTTAACTTTTGGATTGTAAATATTTAGGAATTCGCTTCTGAGGGAATATGTGTGTGTTTGCACGGTATCGGTCCAACTGTAAAGGGATCTCCTTCTGAGTCCCCATTTCCGCGAACATCCAAAAAGATATAAGTAAAGGATTCAATCTCGAATCTCAAAACGAGAGGGAATCCTTATAACTTAAAGCTCAATAAGAATTACTGAGATCATAGAAAAATTCCTAGGGAAGGATGTTGAGATTTAATTTCTCTCATCCCTTCCGGTTCGAAGCCATCTAGTGTTATTTTCGTGTGACCCTAGTGAGTCTTCGTGAAGCGTGGAAGAACAGTTAGTGCAAGTGTGAATTGCAACTAATTAAAGAACTTGAGTTAGTGCGTCTTATGCAATCTAACGACCGAATTACCTTCAGCTCAATAGGGAAGATCCAGACTAGCTCCAAGCTTCTCCGCATCGTCTCTAATGGTAGTATAAGATTACCTTAGGATCTGGTAAGCAATAACAAACTGTACCGTATCCAATATATATATGTATAAAAATTTTACCATTTTTATATTTTCTGTTTAATTCTCCAACAAAAATTCTCGCGAGAAATGAAAGGGGATCTTGTTGTTTAAACTGATATTGGGGGTTTACTGAATAAATAGATTATTTGTTACCTTAAACCTGAGTTGTGATTTATTTGTGTCTTCCATTAAGATGACATTTTTTCATCCTCGGATGAGGACTGGAGATTACTATCCCGCAAAATAATTAAAAAGAATAGAACCGAAAGAATAAGATTCTCTTCTTTTCTTTTCTGTGAATTCCTCCAAACTTATCAAGAGCTTTCAAAAAAAAGATTTTTCACCGGAACTTAAAATATTAATATCTTTTTATTGATTTCCTCCTTGGTTCGTAACAATTCTAATTCTTCAAGATTATTTGTAACATATATAATAATTACTATTTATATGTAACTGAAATTAAAAAATTGACAATTTTTATATAATAAAGGTTACTTTAATTCTGTACAGTCGGTAAAGCAGGTTTTTTTTGTAGAATGTCAACAAATAAGAGATTATATCGTTGCTATCACTATTTTTATTCAAAATAACTTATTTTTCTTTCTGCATATGTTTAAAGGTAATTTGGCAAATACTTTCAATAACATAGAAGCTAACCATTATATTTTGCAATGTTCAAATCTTTTGATTTTCATAAAAAGCTACAGGTCGCCTTTACCCCAAGGTGTGGGGTAAAGCCGACGAAGTACAGCTTGTTAGAAATAATTAAATTATTAAATCATTGTTTTACTTATGTGATTAATACGTACAGAAATATGATATGTAATAATGTAAGACTCGAAATGAAAAAAAAAATAGATCAGTTCCATATCTTATTAACTTTTGAAAAATCATTGACTATTAACTGGTCGGCTTTGCCCCGGTTTACCCTAATATGGTTATTTTATGTTGCATTGATTTTTGCCCCAGTGGATTTTGTAAATCTAACAGTAAAAGGAAGAAATGGAATTTTTAAATTGGAACTTGGCGACACATGAATATACAAACACATTCAAACAGCTATATATGCGCAGTGATTCTGCGCAAGCGAATCTGTTTATCCCCTCTGGCATTTAAATTTTCTGCCTCACCCCCTCCATCGGAGTTTAAAAAGGTTATGATTCCAATTATTATAAAAGACTCCTATCAATATTATTCAATATGTAAATTGTTGTTTTGATATAGATTGTGTTTCTTAATAACAGTTATTTATGTTTCTTGCCGGAAAATCTAATATTATTAGTTATTTTATTAATTATAAAATTGGAAAAAGATGCGAAGAAACGTGACAACGTTGCGAAAGTGAGTCAGCATGTCGACTTCATAGTAGTCAGCTGTAGTCAGCCCTATCCGATTCTTTCAAAAATGGCCGGTCCTTATTGGTAAGAGTTTCTATTTTACAATTTTTGCCGTATGGTGGCGCCACTTACGTGTGGCCCTACAATAAATGTAATCTAATGGGAAAGATGTTTAAAAAATTGAAAATTTAAACATTTAGGAAGGATAAAGACAATTTATTTTAAAAAATCATTAATTTTGTTAGTTTAGATTATTTCTATAGTGTTAATTATATGTATAAAATAATGGAAGAAGTGAAATAAATTGTAAAATAAATATACCTTTGATTTAGGAGTTTTCAGAAAAAACTAATTTTATTACAAATACCATGAATAATGAAGTTAAATTATGTTAAATAGGTAAACAAAATTTGATATATATTAGATTTATTAAGAATTTGTTATGTGAAGGAGGGAAATAAATAATAAATAAAAAGATTATTCACATCGAATATCGACTGATTCCTTATTGGTCAATACAGGCGTCACGTTATCGCGGGAAATTTAAAAAAAAACTTGATGTATTTATTATTTATTTCCCTCATTCACATAACAAATTCTTAATAAATCTAATATATATCATTTTTGTTTATCTATTTAACATAATTTACCTTCATTATTCATGGTATTTGTTAATAAAATTATTTTTTTTTGAAAATCCCTAAATCAAAGGTATATTTATTTTACAATTTATTTCTCTTCTTCCATTATTACATTCTCATCAGAGATTGTATTAGTTTTGTGTAAAATTTGACCCCCCCATTTTTTATCAAATGTCGACGTTTTGTGACCCCCTGAACTCGAAAAACATATTTTTACCAATGTGTCTGTCAGTCTGTCTGTCTGTCTGTCTGTCTGTCTGTCTGTCTGTAGATTTTTTTTGTGAGCACGATAACTTTTGAAAGAATTGACCGATTTGATTGGCCTTTGGTATACTCTTTTAGTGTCCTAAAATGAAGGTCAAGTTCGTTAGCCAGCCATTTTTGATAAAAATTAAAAAATTTGGATCATTTTTAAAATTAAAAAAAAAAATTTTTTTTTAATTTACAAATTTTGTTTAAGGATATTCGTAGTACTTAAATAGTCGAACAATTTATCATCATGACTTTTTTCGATAAAACAAAAATTGTTAGACTTATAACATTTTGAAAATTCAAAAAAAAATAAAGAAAATTAAAATTTTAAGCTAAATAACACACGCTATGAAAAAAAGTTAAAAGATGAAAAATGTTCCTTTTTGAACGTCCTATAAGACTGGTATAACCACTTTTTGAATTTTCTTGAAAAATTCTAAAATTTAACATTTTTAGCCAAATAACGTGATACGCGTTACTTGGCTAAAAATTTGAATTTTATATTTTTAAAGAAGGTTTAAATATCGAGCGCGAAGTGCATGTGCACTGATGAGAATGTGTTCCTTAAGGTCGATAGAACCTTAAGTAAATTAGTTTTCTTCTTCATTTGAAAATAAAGAAATTTAAATAAAAGTATATAGCAGCGATGAAGGTTGGTAAGCGAATGCAAGCGCGCGAAGTGTGATGAGAATGTGCTCACAATGGCACCCCCAGTTTTTTTATACATATAATTATCACTATAGAAATAATCTAAACTAACAAAATTAATGATTTTTTAAAGTAGATTGTCTTTATCCTTCCTAAATGTTTAAATTTTCAATTTTTTAAACATCTTTCCCATTAGATTACATGTCTGTTACATGTTATTGTAGGGCCACACGTAAGTGGCGCCACCGTACGGCAAAAATTGTAAAATAGAAACTCTTACCAATAAGGACCGAAAGTTTTAGCAGCAAATGTTAAAGAGTCGGATAGGGCTGGCTGTAGTGTACCTTATGTGATAGCGTCTGCTATATCCGCTATATCTTCTGCTCCAAAGGAACTACAGGTTGCAGCGTTGCCACGTTTCGTTAGTTTTATTCGTTTTATTTGTTAATTGACAGCTGATTTTTTCAGCTTAAAAGTTAATTTATAAAAAATTGAACCCGCGTAGATACCAATTTTTTATTTTTGCCGAGACAAGTAAGGTTTGATAAATACAACATTGAAGATAGCGCAGGTAAAGGGAAAAATTAGGAGAATCCTGGAAATGAGATGATCGTCATTGAAGATGATCACTGTTACTCAACTGCGATTGGAGGTAAAAGTTCAGACTGTTTAAGTTGGTATTTAGATTCTGGTGCATCGGAACGTCAGGGATCAATTGTGGCAGCTAATTCGAATTCAGTGCATCTAAAAACATCAGAATTAATATGCCTCATCCCCAGAGCAGGAAATACTTATTTTTTAAAGTTTTTGAGGTTAGGGCGATACGCTGACGTGTAGGGCAAATTCTGACTACGGATTCGGATTCAGCGCGTCAAAATCCATAGAAAAACATATGTCGCGTTCCCAGATCACGACACTTTTTTTTGTGTGTGGCTGTGTAATCAGTACATGCATTCCACACCAGATTCTGAAGAAGAAGAAATGGAAAGTGACTCATCGGAAATTTTAAATTCAGACGGAGCGGCTGACAAACTTGTCGAAGTCCAAATTGATATGGAAACATCAACTTCTGATGAAACAAAAACAAGCAATACAGAAGAAATGAAAAAGAGCCCTCTTAAACTTCGTCGCAGTACTCGGACAACTAAAAAGCCTAAATACTTGGAAGACTACACCGTGTTGGCTTTGAACGCAGAAATTTACATCGACGATGTATCTGAAAGTTTTAATGACATCACTGGAAGAGCCGATAAGGAAGATTGGTACCAAGCAGTGAAAGAAGAAATCAAGGCACTCGAGAAGAATGATACGTGGATCTTGACGGAACTGCCAAAAGGAAAAAGGGCTATAGATAGCAAATGGTTATTCAAGGTCAAGAGAAATGAGGCAGGAGATGTCGAAAGACACAAAGCCAGACTGGTTATTAGAGGTTGTTCACAAAAAAAGGGGTTCGACTACAATGAGACATTTGCGTCAGTCGCACGACTAAAAACCGTGAGGACACTTCTTTCTTAATGGAAAGAAGACTTGTATGCAATAGAAATGGACGTGAAAAGCGTTTTCTTCATGGAAATCTCAAGGAGGAAATATATGTGAAGACACCTGAAGGTTTTACCGGGAAACCAGGTCTCGTATATAAATTAAAGAAAACGCTTTATGGGCTAAAGCAAACACCGCGTGCTTGGAATGAGAAGTTTGACACTTATGTTAGAAGTCTGTGTCTGAAGCGTTCTGAAATTGACAAATGTCTTTACATCTATGAAACAAATAATATTAAAATTTATCTCATTGTATATGTCGGTGACATGATTATTGCAGGAAACAACGAATTTGAATTAGAAAAGATTAAAATAGCTTTGACAAAGGAATTTTCTATGACAGATCTCGGGAAACTCAATTTTTTCCTTGGAATTAAAATTGAAAGAAAGGAAGATGGGATGTATCTCAATCAGACTGCATATCTGAGGAATCTTCTAATACGTTTCAACATGGAAGATTGTAAACCGTCCAAGACACCGATGGAAGTGAAACCTCCAATAGAAGATAACACTATGGAATGTATCATTGGGAAGAAACCTTTTCGGGAACTCATCGGTTGCTTAATATATGTTGACTACAAGGCCCGATATAAGTACAGCAGTGAATTTCTACAGTAGGTTTCAGAATAATGCAACTGAAATGCACTAGACAGGCTTAAAACGATTTCTGCAGTACATACAAGGAACCCTCGATATGGGTCTTTATTGCCAGAAACATATCGACGACAAACTGATAGGGTTTGCTGATGCAGACTGGGCTGGTGACAAGGATAGAAAATCAACAATAGGTTTCCTATTCAAGGTTTACGGAGGATTGGTTTGCTGGTCAACGAGGAAACAGTCTACGGTGGCTTTATCTTCGACGGAAGCAGAATACGTAACCTTAGCTAGTGCATCAATGGAATTAATTTGGCTACGGAATCTCCTCACAGATTTTTTAATTATAATATGTGATCATATCATAACACAGGCACACAAAAAAAAAAGGTCTTGTTACAGAAAGGTGACCCATATAGCCCTATGTTTTTCGGCACGCTGAGTCCGAATCTGATGTCCGTTTATCCCCACCACGTCATAATTTAGGTCAATTGAAGGTCAAATCGACAAAAAAAAATTTTTATTAGAAATGACTACTATTCCTAACGTTTTTGGGATTCCTGAATCCGAATCAGAGGTCCACTTGACCTTATCGAATCACTATCAAGGTCAATTCAAGGTCAAACTGGTAAATGTTGCAAAAAATGGATTTTTGACTACAGATTCGGAAAGAGCGGGAAATTTTACGTCCAGATATGGTATTATCAATTTGTTTCCATCAAGACCTTATAGGTCAATCAGAGGTTATTTACGTTGTTATATATAAAGTTTACACGATATTGAAAATTTAAGAAAATATGGTTGTGT
>CAJFCP010000207.1:0-35962 GCA_904066005.1 Synergus itoensis
TGAGTCTAGCATCGTCTAGATTTTCGGTAGGGCAGGACTCCGCCCTAGGACCCCATTGGTATGTACTCTTCATTTACCTCTCAATATGTCACGAAATTCCATTTTCAGGGGTTGCAAAAAATAGTATATGATAAGCTATTATATAGATATTATATTATATTATAAGATATTATATCCGCACTTGTATCTTAATGTACTATTTTCCCGATAACAAGGCGTGTATTGAATTGAAATGCAGGATTGAAAATTATATTGAAATTTTGCTTATTTTATTTCGAGAAAGGGATTAAATTGACTGCAATTTTTACAATTGTCTTAGAAAATTAAGCAGAATTAAATTGATTTCAAATCCATCGCTCGCGTTAGAATTAGAATGTGTTTATTTTTGGCAGAATTAACCTGATTTCAAATCTATCATGCCTGTCAGAATTAGAAGTTTTCATTTTTGGTCGCAGGATTTAACACTATTGAAATGAGAACAAACATATATCGATAAAATTAATTGAAATGTTTTCGTTTAAAAACGAAATTGCTTTGAATTAAAAGAGTAGAAAAAATTTCCCATATTCCAACTACTTTCTATTCAGTTTAATCCACTCCTTCTTACCGGGTCACCAATGTGTCTGTCTGTCTGTAGATTTTTAGTTTATGAGCACGATAACTTTCGACTGAATTGACCGACTGAATTGACCTTTGGTATACTTTTTTATTGTCCTTAAATGAAGGTCAAGTTCGTCAGCCAGCCATTTTGGACAAAAATTTAAAAACTTGGACCATTTTGAATATTTTTGAAATAAATTTTTTTTAATTTACAAATTCTATTTACGGAAGTTCGTAGTACTTAAATAGCCGAACAATTTATCATTATGACTTTTTCGATAAAACAAAAATTATAAGACATAACATTTCGAATATTAAAAAAAAACAAAGAAAATAAAAATTTTAAGCTAAATAACACACGCTATGAAAAAAAGTTATGAGATGAAAAATGTTCCTTTTTGAACGCCTTACAAGAATGGTGTAAAAAATTTTTAAATTTTCTTCAAGAATCGAAAATAAAAATTTTGAGCCAAATAACGCGTGTTACAGAGAAAATTATAAGAACATAATTATTGGTCCTAAAAACATCTACAAATTGTCCCTTGACATTTTTTTGATAGAATAAGTAGTTTTCGTTTTAATCGTAAAAAATATTGTTAAAGGAGCCGAACGCGAAGCGCGAATTTTGATTATGAGAATGTGCTGGTGAAGATAGCAGATTTTTTTTTCTTAGTCTAGGATCCTCTTTTCACCTGCAAAGTAACAAAAAAATAGGCGCCGGACACCAACGTAATCCCCCTTGTAAGTAGTACCATGAACAAAGTGATCTAATTATTAGTTTTTTTTTCTGTTTTTTTTTTGGAACAAGCATAAGTTATTTGTCTTAGTTTTTATTCAAATACACAGTAAAAGTTTGTACATAGTTTCTTACACTCGCAAAGAACACGGAAACACGGATGTTTTCGATCGAATATTATTTTTCACTATTCGGATCGAGGGCTTTGTTTTTCTCCAAGGCTAGAATGCGTTAGGAGTGGGAGAACGTTGATTCTCGGAATCATACTTCCCTACTTCTCCGAAAACGGAACTACTCGGGCCTTGAACTGCATATAAAAGATTAAAAAATCATTGAGCACGATAAATAAACCATTTAAAGATAAAGAATTTCATCAGACAGTTTTTTCGAAAGAGATTCTATCTTTGCCCAAATCTATTAACCGAAATCCAATCTGTTGTAAAAAGTGAACAATGAAGTTAAGAATTCACTTGTGTCTTTTCATCCTTTGTTGGGTTTGTTCTCAAGGAGTTAGTAATTTATTCGAAGAGAATAATGGTAAGTAAAATGACTCAGATAAAGAAATATCTGCACAAAGCGAACATTTACGAAAAAACGCTAATGTTTCCGTATATGTGTGAGAAGAAAATTAATATTTTAAACATACTCTGAAAATTTCGTATATCAGTCTCACGTGTGTAACATTCATGATAAGCCAGTGGTATGCGTCACATATCTGCGTAGCTAGGCGATCGCACTTATGCGTAGCACGATTGTTATCTATGTACATCCTTAATAATAATAATCAGTGTTCTAAAGCATCGTATTATATAAAAATTAAACATTTTCAAGTAACGGTATAATGCTTGGTTCGATGTGTGAAAAAAATTTCAGTTCTAAAGATTCGAAAATAAATTAGGCAAGAGTTTTAGATTAGTAAAGTGTATAATTAACACCTTTGTATAAAGGTGTTAATTAATGAAACATTTATTTAATCGATAAAAATTTTTACACTCGATCTTAATGAGGCGCATGAATATTCCCCACATTTCAATTGACATAAATTTCATTTCACCGAAAATGAAGTTTCCTAAAAGCCACTGACCATAATTTTTATTAATCCTAATTTCTATTCAGTCTAATTTCTATTTAGCCGAATAAGCATTTGACATAAATTTTATGTACCGGAATTGTTGTTGTACATAATTTTCACTTGTCAGAATTTTCATTTATCATAATTTTTAAATACCCTAATTTCCACTTAACCTAAATTTGATTTACCCGAAATTCCATTTGTGATCGTTTTTATTTAGCCGAATTTCTATTAGACATAATTCTTATTTCTCCTAATTTTTATATAACCTAATTTTCAGTTCACCGATTTTCCATTCAACATAATTTTCATTTGTCCTAATTTCTATATAAATTAATTTTTAAGTGACCACATTTCTATTTGCTACAATTTTTATTTACCCGAATTTCCATTTGTTATAATTTTTGTTTAGCCTAAATTGCATTACACCTAAATTTAATTTATCCGAATTTCCATTTGTCATAATTTTTATTTACGCTAAATTTCATTCTACCTAATTTTCAATTACCCGAAATTCTATGTGCCATAATATACATGAGTAGTTGTACTACAGGGATACTGGACCACTTATCCGTCGAGCAAGGTTCTGCTCCATGTTAAATACCCTCGGCCGGTACATCCCCAGTCGGTAATGTAGATTCCTTCGAAAGAGATGCCTTCGATTGGTAATGCAAATTTATACCATATATTAAAGCTCACTTAGTATGTCAGTGACCTGCCTTACCGGCCGAGTGGTTTTGTAGTTCATCTAGCATGCGTTAGGATTTCTGCACATTTTCTACGATCCCGTGTACGCGTGCGGAGATTGTGAAGTGGGGCCAGCAGTGCATGTAGTGGGGATTGTGTGACTTTCTGTAAATGATATCATAATTATTAATTAATTCATTAATAATAATCTATGTTTAAATTTTCGTACGTGACAGCAGTCTCATTCTCTTCGTTTTTTGATGCAGAAAAAATTGAAAATAAATTTACAGTTCCAGCTGTAACGGTTCGAAAGATACATGGCAGCGAACTTGTCTCTTTCTATAGAGTTGCCAATTTGATGGTTTACAAGTACTTCAGGCGAATCATTGTACTGTTTCTTGTGTCTCATTGCATTAAAGTCTCCAATATTTGCAATAACACTAATAATAATAATACAATAATTAAAAAAAATATATTTACAAGCTGCTACCACTCCTTAGAAACTTTTTCTTTTATATACTCGACGGTGATGTGATATTCATCACTGACTGCCCCCAAATTTTCTGGGAAGAAGTCCAAGTGCGAGTGAAGAATGTGAATCTTCAGTGACATGTTCACTTTCATTTCCTGAATGTTCTGCAGCATAGTGTTCACCAAGTGTTTGTCGTTTCTGGATTTTTTGTCTCCAAAGAGATTGTTTATAACAGCTTATACTGACAACCAAGTTTGTCTCTCAAGGTCAGTCAAGCTTTTTTCAAAATCAGTCTATCATCAGTTGTCGGATTTGTGGTCCTTACAAAACTCCATCATTGATTTTAGCTTCACTAACAATCAGAATTGTGAGGGCGCGAGTCCTCTGGCCCCCAAACTAAGATGTGACCAACCGTGTCGAGAGTTGAATGGCACCAGGGTTACCAAAATCCGCCCCTGTTGTAGGCGAGGGGGAGTTGTCTTTGACAGGAGCCTGCTCGCTGGAGATAGGGACGGGGGTGTCTCTAACGGTGGATTCGGGAAATCAGGCCGAATCCCGTATTATAATAGGCAAAAAACCTGATGGCTTCAAAGCGGGGCCTTCAGGGGAGGGCCCTGTTCCAGGGCCCTCAAACCAGGGGGGCTCTTTTTGGGGGCCCCTTCAGGAGGGCTCTGCTGAAGGGCTCTCAGTCATAAAAGATCCGCTAGGAGGGGGCTCTTTAGAAGGCACCCTCTGGGCGGTAGATGAAGTGGGGCAGCGTCTCAAGGACCTTTCCTTTAAGAAAAAAGAGCCGTGTGATGCAGAGAAGAGGCGGCGCAAAAGGCAGAGGCTTCTTCTTGCCCAAACATCAGAAGGGAACCAAGGCACTCCAAAGGAGGCCTCGGTTTCAGGCAAAAGGAAGAAGGGGTCTCAGGACACTCCTCCGGACCGGGCGGCCAAGAGGCACAGGGCTCTTGAAGTCCCGGGCCTGTCTTATGCGCAGGTGGCCAATAAAGCGCTGACGAGGGTGATCGTCGCGGTGGGCTACCCAGAGGCCTGTCTGACTTCAAGGGAGTTGGATAGGCTGAGCGCTGAGGGTGGAAATCGCGAAAGAGATTGACGTCATGCCCCGAAAGGGGCGGGCGCCCAGGCTAGACGGGACCTTCCTCAGGGCGGGGGCCATCGTGGTGCGGGTGGCTGACACCTGGACGAGGGCGTGGCTCAAGGCAAGGGCCCCCAGCTTCAGGCTCGCAGAGGGCCTGGAAACCAAGATTCATGGGCTGGAGGTACTGCAGAGGTAAGTCAGGGCAACCGTCCTGATCCCGAGGAACCCGAGGATCCGGCGATGGTCCTGAGGCGCCTCGGGTTCCAGAATCCGGCCCTGAAAACTGAAGGCTGGAGGGTCCGTGTGGAGAATAAGGGAAAGGCGACCCAGGTTGTGGGGGCAAGCTGGGTCCTTGTTGTAGCTGTCCCAGAGGGGGCTTTTGGGGCTGTCAAGGCCCTAAATTACATGACCTATCTGGGAGCAGGCAGGGTCAACATCAAGCTGAACCAACAGGACCTCGAAAGAGGCCCTGCAGAGAAGGGGGATGCCTCGGAGTAGTCTTTTCAATGGCTATTTCGGACATCCCATTTATACAGATTAATTTGCATCGTAGCAAAGGCGCCTCGGCGGTATTAACCAGGTGCATGGCTGCGATGCGTACAGGTATATCCCTAATCCAGGAACCCTGGTTACACAGGGAGAAGATTAGGGGGTTGTGGCACGATTTATAAGGGCCCGCCCGAGAATTCGCCAAGGGCGTGGATTGCCGTCAAAGGCATAGATGCCCTATTGGTGCCGAAGTTTTGCTCAAGAGACCTTGTGGTTATTAGGGCAAGGCTCAGGGGCTGTAAGGGAGAAAGGCTGGAGATTTATATAGCTTCGGCCTATTTCCCAGGGGATGCTGTAGCTGGACCTCTGCCGCCGGAGGTGGAGGTTCTGGTGCAGCATTGTCAAAGTATGGGGATCCTGCTGCTCTTGGGGTGCGATCCTAACGCACACCATGCGGTGTGGGGAAGCACGGACGTCAATGAAAGAGGCAGGTTTCTGTTGGAACATCTAGCGGGCACGGATCTGGAAATCTTAAATCGAGGTAATGTTCCCACCTTCCAGTCCAAAAGCAGGAAGGAAGTTCTTGACGTGACGCTTTGTTCAGGGGGACTAGTGGATAAGATGAGAGATTGAAAAGTGTCTGCGGAGGAGTCGCTCTCAGACCATAAACAGCTTATCTTTCGACTGGCCCTCAGGAAACCGGAGGTACAGCTGAAGAGAAATCCCAGATATACTAAGTGGGAGGCCTTCAGAAAGGAACTCCGAGATAGGCTTGGGGACTTTCCTACAAAATATGGGACGACTGATGAGCTGGAGCTGGCTGCAGATTTTCTGCAAAGAGCCCTAATCACAGCGTTCGAAAACAATTGTCCAATTGTTGCGGTGGGCACTGGCCGAGGGGCACAATGGTGGAGGCCCTTCGGACAGGGCCTAGGAGACTGAACAATAGGGCTTTTAAAACCAAGTTAATCTCGGACTGGGACCGATATAGAGAGGCCCGGAAGGAATATAAGAACATGATTAACAAATACAAGCGGGAAGGTTGGAGGGAGTTCTGTGAGGAAACGAACAACATTCCCAGGACGGCCCTTCTACATAAGATCCTTGCAAAAAATCCAGAGACTCGCCTAGGCCCGATAAGGCTGGAAACGGGTGAGCTTGCTGAGAATGAGGAGGATTGTCTGAGGCGTCTGATGGAGGTGCACTTCCCAGGCGTTCAGATTGTCCCAACGGACCAAGAGGACGCGTACTAGGTAGGCCCGAGTAGAAGGGCAGACTGGGGATTCGCGTCCGACATCGGAGGAATAACATCCAGGGGTTGCTCATAGGGGGGGAGTCCTGTCGCCCCTCATGTGGTGCTTGGTCGTGGATGGGCTTCTCCGAAATCTGAATGAGGAGGGCTTTTATGCCCAAGGGTATGCGGACGACTTTGTGACCCTGATTAGGGGACTACATTTGGACACCCTTATGGATCTCACGAGGTCGGCCCTGCGAATTGTGGAGCTCTGGTGCGTAGCATCAGGGCTGACGGTCAATCCCGAGAAGACTGCTCTTGTAGTATTCACGAGAAAATATGAGGTGGCTGCAGTAACAGGCTCCAAATGTGGCGGAAAGATGATCCGAATAGCCCAGTCGCTGCAATATCTGGGAACTATCCTAGATAAGAAACTGAACTGGGCTGAGCATCTAGAAGAGCAGTGTAGAAGGTTCATTGTAACCTCAGGGATCAAGGGCAACGAGAAAGCAGATCAACTAGCGAAAAACGGAGCAGCAGGCAGACCGATCGGTCCAGAATCCTTTCTGGGCCTGGCAGCCTGCTGTACCAGGCTGGAGATCAAAAAATGAGTGGTGCTACAGCACCACAAACACTGAGCGCAGGTGAAGGGATGTAGGCAGACGAAGACCCTCCTGGGCACATGCTGCAGGAGGGACTTGGCCCAAAATATCCTAAGCCGGAACAGGAAAGAGGTAACTCTAATGGTACAGCTGCTCACGGGGCACAACCATTTGAATTACCATACACAAGATGGAGCTGACAGACAGCACCGTTTGTAGAAAATGTGGAAGGGACGATGAAACATACCTTCATCTTCTAGGTCGATGCCCGGTACTCGCTGGGCTCAGACACCAAACCCTCGGGGCTGCTTTGCTGGAACCAGAGTAGATTAGGGCGCTACAGGCTAGCGACATTCTAGGCTTTTTCAGGAGGACTGGAATGGGGGGCTAGTGAATGTCAAGGGGAAAGGGATTAGGCACAATAGGCTTTTAGCCTGAGCGCCTTCAGGGCCCCACGGGGCGGGGCGCCTCGCCCGAACTGTCCAACCAACCTATATATGACCCTGTTGCGTCTGAAAATGTAAAGATGTATATTAGAAATTTCGCTTCCGTCCTCATGTTGGCCTTAGGATCTTGGTACCTATAACAGAGGATATTGAATTAGTATCTATTCAAAACAATTATAAATAAAAAAGGGGTTTATAATTTCTAATGCAACTGTAGTTTTATTTTTAAATGATTTTCTATTTATTCTTCGTCGTTGTTTCTTATTTTGGATATTTTTAGTCGATTGAAATGGACTATCTTGGGTTTATTTTTGATGTTCATTTTTATGTTCCCTTTTCCTAATACTTCTAAGACTTCATGTGGTCCGGTATATTGGTAGGATAATTTCTTTATTTTTCCTGCTTCTAGTAAAAATACGTAATCCCCTACTTTAAAATTTTGTGGGTTGGATTTTTTGTCATAATATATTTTAGATTTTTCTTTAGCTGAGATTAAGTTTAATTTAGCTGTAGATTGCATTTTATGGACTCGAGTTATTAAATTTGATAAGTAGTGGTCATAGCTTTCTAGTTTTTCATGTTCTGATGGGGGCTCGCTTGAGGGTAAACGCGCTAGTTTTCCGAATACTAACTCATACGATGTACATTTAGTTCCTTCGTGTACACTAGTGTTATTTAAAAGGGTGGCGAGTTCTAGCCAATCGTCCCATTCTGAATTTTTGTCTACGAATTGCTTTAAATATTCCGTTAAAACATTATGCGATCTTTTTAATGACCCGTTTGATTGAGGATGAAAGGCTGTAGTTTTAAATTGTTTAATTCTATATCGTTTAGCTAATCTTTACCTTAGATTATTGATGAAGTCAGTTCCTTGGTCCGTTAATATTCCTCTGGGTGACCCGAATAAACATATGAAATTTTTTACGAATGCATCTGCTATTGTGTTTGCTCTTTGGTTGGGAAGAGCAATGGCTAGGGAATATTTGGTGAAGTTGTCTTGGATGGTGAGGATATATTCGTTGCCTAACTGGGTTTTTGGAAGGGGTCCAACGATATCCATCGCGATTTTTTCGAAGGCTGTTCCTGGTGTGTCTGTTATAACCATAGGATTTCTTGTTTTTACTCGAACGAGTTTTTTTTAAGTTGGCATTATAAACATACTTGGATATATTTCTGTATGTCTATTTTAATATTTTCCCAATAAAAATTTTGACGGATCCTGTTATAGGTTTTTGTGACTCCTTTGTGTCCTCATATGACTGACGAGTGAGCTTCTTCTATTAATTCATTTCGTTATTCTTTAGTAGGATAATTTGCGATACCCATACATATTATTACTTTTGTATTTGAATCAGTGAATGTTTTGTTTAATATGTCTAAAATTTGATCCCAAGGTATATGATTGATTTGGGCGGTTCTGGCGATGCTAATTGATTTTAGTTGTAGTTTATTTGCTAATGAGTGCAAAGAGGATATTGATAATTTTATACTTTCTAAAGTTTCAGTTAAATTTTTCCCTTCGATTGGTAGGGCTATATGATATTGTTGACTCATTTAACATATTTTTCTATTCCCTTTTTGAGATTTCCGAATTTAGGTAGTTTGTCTCTTTTCGCTAAAGCTCTGGATCCATTATCTAATGGTTTTTCCTCGGTAGAAAGAAAATATGTGTAGTTATCTTTTCTCATTGGTAATTGATCTCTGCAGTTTATTATATTGGGTCCCATATTTTTCCATCCAGAGGGTTGGCTGAGTGAAGGAGGAGGTTCAGGGGGTATTTCTTCTGAAGAGGTCTTGTTGTTAAGTAAATTTATTTCGTTATTTCAAGAGCTGGGTTCATTTTCTTCGGAATCTTCGTCTTCACTGCTAGAATATTTTAATTCAGTTTCGTTTTCCCTTACTTTGTTTCTTATTTTCGTTAATTATTACTTTCTAACGACGTAGATTATAATCTACGTCGTTAGGGTCTTCGAAGTTTTCTGAGATTTCACTTGAGCCTGAGATTTAGTTTATGTTATTCCTTGAGATTTTTGGTTTTTCTGATAATACACATTCAGGATCTGATAATACCTCAACATTTTCTTGTTGATTTTCTTCGATTATTTTCCTTGGCCCACCTCGTTTTCTTTTTATTGGATTTGTAGGATTTTCAAATTTTTCTGAGATTTCGCTTACATCTGATATTTTGTCTATGATTTTTCTTGAGTTTTGTGATTTTCCTGGTAATACACATTCAGGATCTGATAATACTTCAACATTTTCTTGTTTATTTTCTTCGATTATTTTCCTTGGCCTACCTTGCTTCTTCTTTAATTGATTAGATTTTACGAAGATTTTTTCTGAATCTCTTAGTTGTCCACGGGTTTTAACAGCATTCAATCCTAATTCTGTTTCCTTTTTAATATATTTATAATTTGCTTCTTCGTAGCAATGTAGATTGATTGTTTCTTCGATAGGATTTCGCGATAATGCATCAGCGTTTACGTTTGTTTTTCCTGCTTTATATATAACGTTAAAGTCATATTCTGACAGTTTTAATTTCCATCTGGTGACTCTAGAACAAGGGTCTTTTGAGTTTTGGAACCAAACTAGTGGTTTACGGTCCGTGACCAATGTAAATTTTCGTCCATATAAATAAGGATGAAAATGTTGTACGCAATAGATGATGGCCAGTGCCTCTTTTTCATACGTATCGTACTTTTTCTCGTTATCATTTAGGGTTCGCGATGTGTGAGTTATTGGTCGATCCTTCCCTATTATACCTTGTGATAAAATTCCCCATACTGCATATCCAGAAGCATCTGTGGTAAGTATAAATGGTTTAAAGAAATCAGGTCTCTGTAATACCGGTTCTTCGCATAATTTCTCCACTTTTTATTTCCATGAGAGTCCAATTTCTTAGGGACTATCCATAATGGAGTGTTATATGGGGATTGGGAGGGTTTCACTATTTCGTTTTGTAGTAATTCGTCGACTTGTCGCGTGACTTCTTCCTTGTGTATTGGAGGGAATCTATATTGTCGAGGTGTGATAGGCTCATCGTTTGTTGTCTTAATCGAGTATTGTAATACATTGGTTGTCCCTAAATATTCTCCTGGAATATGAAATTGCTCTTTATATTTAATAAATTAATTGTATTACATGTTCTGTTTCTTCTTTATTTAAGTGATCTAATCGAAGTAATTTCTTTAGTTCTTCTACTCTTTCAGTACCTTGGACGTTATAAATTTTATTCCACATTTTTGGATTTTCATTACTTTGAGTAAAACATTCATTTAGTAGTAAGTCAATAGGATCAGCATCGTCATTCATGTTCGTAGAAGTGAAATCCTTGTGGGGTAAATCTAGGTCTTTTTCTTCGAAGTCTTGTAATTCTACTTTTGTGATTGGAAAGTTTATGGAATGTGAGTTGGTGTTAGTTACTTTAAGATAAGCTCGTCCTTCATACACGTAAAAAATAACTGTTCCAAAAAATGGAAAACGTTTGCGAAATTTTGACAAACTAGTATGTCACTTTTGGACAAGGGTCAAATTTGTCAAAAATTGGAAAAGTTAGCTTTCTAAAGTTTGATATGCAATTTTGTCAAAATATGGAATAAATTGTCGAATAATGAGAAAAATGTTTGTCAAATTTTAATAAAAAGAAAAAGAATTATTGTAAAAGTTATATATCAAAATTCCGAAAACAGTTTGTTATATTTTAACAAAGTTGCTGTCCACAGTTTCGTGAACTCATTTATCAAAGATCCGAAAGCTGTTTGTCAAATTTTCACAAACGATTTATCCATATTTTCGTAAACAGTGTTGCCGATTCTAAAAAAATAATTGCTGACAAGTGGGTACGTTTTTGTTTATGTGTTGAATGTGTGTGAACGGAGAGGTCATACATACATATATACAAGTCTTATAATACCTAATCTCGAATATATACACATATACTATCCTACATATAACTATGACTAATACTAATAACGCTATTCGCACGCTACACGCTGAGTGTACTTATTCGAATTGCTCTTATATACTAACTACACGAAGCGATCACCACTTGTGAGAAACTGATCAGTGATGGGTCGAAATTTTTCGAGAACCCGATCCAAAGATTATAAAATTTATGAAAATATAAAAGATATATATATATATATTTATATATTAGAAAACTAACTAATCTGTATATTTTGAACTGCAAATACGGATATAATTCTAGAAATTTTAAACAGCTTTTAATGAAAATTATTATTAAACTACATTTAATGATTATATTATTATTACATCACTTTCAATAAAAAAGAAACTTAAAGAGATTTCAAATGATTAAGAGTTTTTAAAATATGATCTCAGAATTTAAAAAGATTTCATATGTTTTCAAGAGACTTCAACAAATTTCAGCAGATTTGAAACATTAAACAGATTTTAAGGAATCAAAAATATTTTTTGTTTTCAAATTACTTCAAAATTCTAAAACTATTAGAACTAAAAACTAAAAAACTGAACTAAAAGTAAACTTAACTTAGTAAATTTCAAGAGATTTAACAGAAAAAACATTTTTTGTTTCCAACATTAATGTAAAATCTTAAGAATTAAAAAAATTTTTGGAAATTCTATAAAATCACTTGAAATCTCATGAAATCGGTTTAAATTTTTGTAAAGCACTTACAATATCTTACAATCCTATATGAAATGTTAATATCTTTGAAATCTTGTAAGATCTCTTTAAATACATTTAAATTCCGGAAAATCATTTGAATTCTCTTTAAATTCTCTAAAATGATGATATTTTTAAGTTTTTAACCCTTAAGTGGTAACGTCATTTTCGGCACCTTTAAATGGTATCGTCGGGTCACTCGTGTCTGGCGCTTTGAAAAGTTTTGTAAAGTGCTCTAAAAAATTCTGAAAAATTCATGAAATCTCTTCAACTATCCTAGTATAAGGATCAATCACTATATTGTTGATTTGATCATTTGTTTAAACAATATAATCAAATAAACAAATAAAAACGTGAAAAATGCAGCATTTTGTTTAAGAAATTATAACTTTGGACGTAATATATATATTTTTTTTAATCAAACGAGAAATTAAAGCTTAAGAATGATACTTAAAAAAAAAAATATTGAGATTCTGTATGATTAAAAGGAATGTTTGTTTTGAAAGCATAAAAATCAAGTTTTTTCAAAGTACAGAAAGAGGTACAATTTCCAATAAAATAGACATTATTTTATTTTTTATCAATTTTATCCATCAGAATCACATCAATTTTCAAAGTTCACTCAAAAATGAAAGGAATATAAAAATAAAAAATGATGGCAATGCTGAGGCCAGATTATAATGCTCAATCACCGCATAAATCATATCTGTGTTCTTCGCACACAGGCCTGCGACACTTGAAAAAAATCAGAAATTCGAATTTCCATTAAAATTTATCTTTAAAAATATCAGGTAAGTTTAACCCATCAATTCATAATGAAAAAACATCAAAATTTGGAAAAAAAGAATTTTACTTACCTTACAGTCTTACACTTTTCGCCACCGTTAATGGTATCGTCGGGTCACTCGTGCCTTTTCAAAATTTCGATTGGCTCCTACGAATGCTGCTTACTGATTACAGTGACGTCACTTAGAGAGCTTATAGCCTACTAGTGTACAATGTTTTAGAGTATAGTCTGTGCCTGCCCCCACCCTTCTCTTTAAGCTAGTAAGTGGAGAAGGTTTGGGAAAGGCATGAGTGACCCGACGTTACCACTTAAGGGTTAAAATAATTTATCTTTTATTTTTTTATTAAAATGTATTAATATCTAACGTTATTAATATATTATTATACTGAAAGAATATTTCTTAAAATATGTTTAATTTTAATAAAAATATTATTTATTATAAATTGTTTTATATGAAAAAAATGACAGGTTCCCGAAAAAATAACACATTTTCATGTTTAGGTTCAATGTACTTTATTTGTACAAAATGTACAATGTATATTTTAGCATCCCACCATTTCCACTAAATTACATATACATATAGTGTAAATAAAGTAATACTTACAGATAAAGTTTTAAGCTTCTTTCTTTATTGCCGAAAAAAATTAACTACAAATTTCCAAGCTGCACATTTCACACCGTTTGCACTGACCACGTGGTCACTATCACCAATACTACTGTAGACAATCGGGACACCATCCTGTCACTAACACAACCGAGAATTAAGAGGAAGAAAACTGAAGTGAGTCAGCATACAGTATTTGGTAAAACCGTTTATCAAAAATTGTAAAACTCTTTGAGACTCTTTGGTAGACCAGCAGTTCACTTTTTCGCCTCTATGTTTGAGGAATTTTGTATTCGATGTTTTCCAAAAAACCAATCATTCTGTTTTCCAGAAATTGATAATCTTTTTCCACATTTTGACAAAATATGGAATAAAAATTGGAAAATTGCTCTTCCAATAATGATTGTCAATAATTCGTAAAATGTTTTCCAAATATTGACAAATCTGGTCCACTTTTTGATAAATTTATGCCAAATTTTATAAAAATTGGGGTCTGTCCAAAAGTGACATACTAGTTTGTCAAAATTTCGCAAACTTTTTCCATTTTTTGGAATAGTTATTTTTTCCGTGTACGCTTAATCGAGGAACGTATCCTATCTTTTTATCATTGTTATAAACATGAATGTAAATGTTTGAAATTGATCTGCTTTGTAGCGTAATGAAATCTTGGTACTCAAACGGATAATTATCCCCGTTTATTTTTATTTGTTTAGTTTCATAATCTATTGTTACATTATTTTTCTGAAAAAATGCTGTTCCCAACACTCCGTGATGTTCTATTGGTATTCTGTATCCAGTATTATATTAAAAATGGTAGGAATTCCGAAAACATTATGAATAATCAGCAGGTATCCCTCCGAGATGCCCTAGAAATAGTACCGATATTCGACTGATAAAACATCCCTCTCACAATATTTATAGGTGGATGTGAGGAAGCAAAGGAAATGCTCCCCAAAAATTCTGTCATAGAAGAAAACTTGGTGAAAATGTTAAGAAGTAAAATTACCGAGGAAGCCAGAAAAATAATTCATGGTTATAAATACAGCAAGCTAGATGGATTGTTAGAAAGATTAAAAACAGTGTACGCGCCTTCCAAGTTTGTCTATCAACTACAGGGAGAATTAGGGGCAATATATATGTGGGAGTACGAAAATGTATTATCATATGCGAGTAGAGTCTTAGAATTGGGTGATAAAATCCTAGATGTATACAAATTAAACAATAACAACCAAGAAGACCAAGTCTTCAAAGACAATGTAGAACTTAATATGATAGAATGTTTCGTGAGAGGATTGCTGCCAGAACTATAGTTAAGAATAACTGGATCAAACAGCTTCAAGGAAATAACTAACAAAGCTTTGGATGCAGAACAAAAATTAGCAGCAAGAAATGAATTAAGAAAAGGAAATACTAATTCACGAAGGGTACTCGAACCTAAAAATTCCAGGGAATTTGCAAAAACCAACAAAATTCACTTTGCGCAAGAAGAACCAACAATCTGTTAGCATTGCGGAAAAAGGGGACACACCGCCTTAACCTGTTACCACATAAGTAACAAATCACCAAGAAGATTTCACCCCTATAGTACTGAATTTGAACAACGAAATTCCATTAAAAATAAACATCTAAATAAAAATTTTACCCAGGATTTTTCCAAAACTCAAATAGAAATTTTGGACATAACTGTTACCAAAATCCACACCCAAATTGGATCTTTTGTCAAGGTTCTTACCAAAATCAAAAGTTTGGTCAAAATTCTTACCAACATCCACCACCAAATAGAAACTTTGGACAAAATTATTACCAACAACCATCATCAAGTAGGAACTTTGGTAATTTCAGTCAAAATTCTTATCAACAACCACCAGAAAATAGAAATTTTGGTAATTTCAGCCGCAATTCTTATCAACAACCACCCGAAAATAGAAATTTTAGGAATTTCGGCCAAAATTCTCATCAACAACCATCTGAAAATAGGAACTTTAGGAATTCCTATCAAAGACCGCCAATGGATAATAACACTGCAAGAGACAACAATACACCACCAGGGAACAATTTGATGAGAAAAATTATATGCAATTACTGCAAAAAGCCGGGTCATATAACCAAGGATTGTCGTAAGAGAATTTATAATAATACTCAAGTACGAAGGCAAACAGAAAATCAGAGATACTTCCAAGCTCCTGCTCAGATGGATGTTCAGCGGGAGTAAATGAACCAAATACTTCCGAATTATCTTATAAAACTGAGAAAGTAAATATGTCTATAAGTAGCCCGATCCCTTATATAAAATTAACAACCATAGAGCTAAAAAAAAACTTACTTAAAATAGGAACAATTGGATCGGATTTAATTATAAACGAAGATGAACGACTGCAACTAACAGGAATAAATGAACACCCTGTATTCACATTAGGGCAAATTTTGATTAATGCAGGGATGCTACCGTTTCAATAGTTCAATTTTAGGGAAAAAAGGGGATATTTTTTGAAAAGAAGGGAATTTTTTAGGAAAAAAGGGAATCTTTTTATGGTGTGAAAGGATTGAAAATATATTAATTAATACAATAATTTTAATAATGATTTGTATTTTATTATGCGGAACTTCTTATACGTAATATTTGCACATATAGTATTTAAAATTTTTTTTTAAATTTATGTTAAAAAAAAAATTTTTTTTAATTTTTTTTTAATTAAAAAAAAAATTTTTTTTTTACCTTAAAAACTAAAACACGCAATACTTGTTCTTATATTGCAACGATTGCAATTTAACCCTCGGTCCTTACCCTGGGTCAATTTGACCCATACAAAAATTTTGGTTGTGTATACTTTTATGGAAATTCATAATTTGGCGTGTTCGACCTATTCTAACTATAGTTGGATGTTCTGACTATACCTTTTAAAAAAAAAAACTTTTTTTTCGATAATTTTTTTTTATTAGTAATTAAATTCAAAATTATTTTTTGATCACACCAACAGATTCTGCATTAGTTATATTACATCTCAAAATTTGTTTCAAGTCAATCAGATGAATACTAGGTGGTTCAAGATGCTCCCGGCCTCCAAGAGATGGTACCACCAGTTTTAAAATACCAACGTTCAGTCGAATACACGATCAATTTCAGATAGATTGGCACTTGGCAGTGACGCTAAAGTGATTTTAAAGTCAGAAAGTTTTGATATTTGTTGTAAAAATGGATAAGGAAGAATTTCGGGCCTTGATTAAACATTATTTTTTGCGTGGAAAAAGTGGAAAGGAAACGAAAAAAAAGCTCGATAAATATTATGGTGATTCTGCTCCATCGTATTCAACCGTAAAATATTGGATTGCCGAGTTTAAAAGAGGCCGAATGTTCACAAAAGATGAACACGCCGGGGGAGCACCAAAAACAGCGACCACTCCAGAAATCGTGCAAAAAATCCACGATATCGTATTAAGTGATCCAAAAATAAAAGTGCGTGAGATAGCTAATGCCGTACGCATATCAACTGGGTCAGTGCATTCAACTTTGCATGATTGTTTGGGTATGAGAAAGCTAACCGCAAGATGGGTGCCGCGTTTGCTGACAATTGATCAAAAACGTGAACGTGTTCGCACTTCCCAGCATTGTTTGGACATGTTAAAACGAAATAAAGCTGATTTTTTGCGTCGAATAGTGACTTGTGATGAAACATGGGTCCACCACTACACCCCAGAATCGAAACAATCAGCCAAAGAGTGGGTAGGACCCGGCGGAAGTGCACCAAAGCGACCCAAGACTCAACAATCGGCTGGAAAGGTGTTGGCATCAGTTTTTTGGGATTCGAGGGGCATATTGTTCATCGACTATTTACAAAAAGGGAAAACAATCAACAGTGACTATTATTGTGCCTTATTGGACCGATTGAAGGTCGAAATCGCAAAGAAACGGCCCCATTTGTTGAAGAAAAAATGCATTTTTTTGCAAGACAATGCACCAGCTCACAAATCGATGAAAACCATGGCCCCCAGCGATTATTATCTGTTTCCAAACTTGAAGAGATGGCTCCAGGGACAGCGATTTGCGACGAATGAAGAAGCCGAACGGGAAACTGATGGGTATTTTGAAAGCCTTCAGCAATCTTTCTTTTCAAAAGGCATCGCAATGTTGGAAAATCGTTGGACTAGGTGTATCGAGCTCGGAGGGGACTATGTTGAAGAATAAATAGTAAGTTTGACAAAAATCGTTTGTTTTCTTTGTTAGGCCTGGAGCATCTTGAACCACCTAGCTATGAAATGGTACGCGATCAAAAAGTGCCATGGTCAAATTGACCCAGTGTAGAGATCTCGATCGAAAAAATAGGTGTAAGGACGGAGAGTTAACAATTAACCTTCAATATGAAGATCTAGATATTTCCCGCAATATTCCCACACACACACACACGTTTACAACCAATCATAATTACTCTTTACTAAAATAACCATTCACAATTCTAAAACGTTCCCGCGAATATATATCATCCAATAATAAGAGGAATAAAAATTTATTGCGCCCGCGCATATCAATTGTGGCGCGTATTTTTGAATTTCTTGAAAGTCAAACTATGTGATAATTCTTACAGAGAAGAATCTAAACTTTGTAAAATAAAGGGAAAAATGGTAAAATTGTGTTAAAATTCTGGATTTTAGGGTTTTAAGGGGATTTTAGAAAATTTAAGGGGAAAAAAAGGGGATTAGAGAAAAATGGGGACGGAGTAGCATCCCTGTTATTGGGGATAGCCATTGCAAATTGATGTTGGGTTTTGGTTGGTTTGTTTTCTTGATTTTGTGAATTAAGGTTGGGCTTTTGTTCGGAAGATAGATTTGTTTTAGAGGTACTTGGATTATTATTGGGTGGTTCTACTAAATGATCGAGTAAATGTCTCCCGGTTTCGTTTTCTTTTTTCGTTGGATTTTGTAGTTGTGAATTTCCCGATAATTCTTCGGTCGAACTGTCTGAGAAACTTGTGCCCGAATTGTTTAGAGTATTTGAATGCGATATATTTAAATTCGACACGTCTTCATTAATTGTAGAATCAAGATCAAGGAAATTTTGTGAACCTTTTACCGGACTATGATTTACCCTGGGTTTTTGGAGTTGAGAAATTTCGAAAGAAATTGGTTTTCTTCGTAGAGGTGGGTATTTCTGATTTATTGCTATCTCTTCTGAGATAGCATGAGAACGGGTGATTCTTGAGATTGCGGGGTTTTCTGAGTCAGACATTACATATTTCAAAATATAGTTTTATGGAGAGAAGAAAAAAATTTGTTTTTAGGAATTTTTAAAACGATTTCAAGGGTTTTGATAAAATAAAAATTATAATAAAGGACTTCAATAATTTTAAGGAAAAGGTTATTTCAACGAATTTTATTAAATTTAAGACAGATATCAAGATATCGCAAGGGTTTCAGGATGTCAATTTTAAATGTTCATAAAATTTCATAAATAGGGGAAATACAATAAAACATCAGATATTATTTTCGTTTCTGCCTGTGAAACCTGATTAATTGTAAACTGACATTTGAAATTCTCTCTGTTGAATCTGTTGGCTTAATTGTTTCCCGGCCGATGCACCAAAAATAAAGGGGGTTATGTTACATATAACTAGGGGTGCCATTGTGAGCACATTCTCATCACACTTCGCGCGCTTGCATTCGCTTACCAACCTTCATCGCTGCTAAATACTTTTATTTAAATTACTTTATTTTCAAATGAAGAAGAAAACTAATTTACTTAAGGTTCTATCGACCTTAAGGAACACATTCTCATCAGTGCACATGCGCTTCGCGTTCGGTATTTAAACCTTCTTTAAAAATATAAAATTCGAATTTTTTACCAAATAACGTGTATCTCACGTTATTTGGCTTAAAATTTGAAATTTGAAATTTTTAAAGAAAATTCAAAAAGTGATTATACCAGTCTTGTAGGGCGTTAAAAAAGGAACATTTTTCATCTCTTAACTTTTTTTCATAGCGTCTGTTATTTAGCTTAAAATTTTAATTTTCTTTACTTTTTTTGAATTTTCGAAATGTTATAAGTTTGAAAATTTTTGTTTTATCGAAGAAAGTCATAATGATAAATTGTTTGACTATTTAAGTACTACGAATATCCTTAAACAGAATTTGTAAATTAAAAAAAAAAAATTTTTTTTAATTTTAAAAATGATCTAAATTTTTTAATTTTTATCCAAAATGGCTGGCTAACGAACTTGACCTTCATTTTAAGATACTAAAAGAGTACACCAAAGGCCAATCAAATCGGTCAATTCTTTCAAAAGTTATAGTGCTCACAAAAAAAAATCTACAGACAGACAGGCAAGCAGGCAGGCAGACAGACATACAGACACATTGGTAAAAACATGTTTTTCGGGTTCAGAGGGTCACAAAACGTCGACATTTGACAAAAAATGGGGGGGTCAAATTTCACACAAAACTAATACATTCTCTGATGAGAATGTAAAAATTGGGATAATTATAACCCTTTTATCTTCCCTAATTTCCTCGTTTTGATTAACCGTCGGATGAAGGTTAACTTGGGATGAGGTTAGCCAACAGTTTAGCTAAATATGACACAGGATTTAATCTTAATACAATGAGTTTTATTTGAAGGCAAATTGTTACAAGAGAAGAGATTTGTCAGAGGCGAAAACTTAGAGCGATATAGTGCTGATAGTAGGTACTTACAATTCACAATGTGTGTATGATATGGTGTTTTAGTTCACATACAGTTTGGATGATTACACTTGGATAGAGTTGAACAGAAAGCTTAAATTACGTAGTACCATAAATAAAATTTTGGATAAATTCACTTGGATATTACTAACAAAGCTCAAATTTAATAGTTCACTTAAAGTTCGCAGTTATAAAATTGATATAAAGTTTTTTATTGTTTATTCACGAACAAAGATGTATTTTGTTCAATAGTTCAGTTAAAGTTCACAGTCATAAAATTGATACAGAGTCTTTTATTGTTTATTCACGAACAAAGATGTGTTTTTGAATTCTAACCCGCAAGGATTTTTAAGAGTGACAAACTCCCGAATGGTTTAAGTACTGACCAACAACTATTGACTAAGTTACTGAGAATTCCATGATGGCCGAGTATATTTCAATTCAATTGCATTTTATTTTAGATAAATCAGCGAACCTTCATATCCGCAAGAAGCGATTATTTGACATAACACCAGGTGGAAATAGAGCAATGTCGATAAACGAAGTTCCTTATATTGTCAGTATTATCCAAAATGATCAACATATTGGTGCTGGCAGCATATTGGCGAGTAACATTGTTATAACTGCTGCTCAGAATGTTATAAGGACTGCGAGGTACAATGTTTTATCTGGATCATCATACGCTGACCGTGGGATACGTCACACTATAGCAAACATGATATTCTACCCACAGTATTCTCCGACGAGGCAAGATACACATGACATTGTTTTACTTATAATTCATCCAATTATTGACTTCCACCGTTCTCTTAATCGACCAATACCACTACATGGTAAAAGAATAATATTACTAGATACTGTTGGATTTGTGATTGGCTGGGGAAGCAGTATCGAAATACCGTAAGTTATTAATGCTATTACAAATGAAGAGATGAGAATGATAAATGTATAAAAATCAGAATTGAAATATGACAGGTATACAAAGAGTTTTCACAGATAGACTTAGAAATTTAAAATACTGATAAACTTATAAACACATATATGTGAAATTCATGAGTTATAAATTATGGGGATAGAAGTGTAATGCGAAATTAAAGTTTAAACTCAATATACAGTCTGTTCAAAAAGAGTGTGTCGTCGATTTTTCGAAAACTATTGGAGATTTTTGAAAATTTTTTTTTTCTTTTTGAATACAAGTACCATATATTTAAATTACATTTAAGGGCGTTGGATAGATTGTGTGAAAAAAAATATGCTATGAAAACTTCTCGTAACGACTTAGGGGCTTGCAAATATAATATATCAATTTTTCTCTGAGTACCAAAATATATGTAACCATTTCATGAACCCTGTGCTTCCTCATAAAGAATTATTATGTGAAGGCTTTTCAAATACATCAATCGATTTGTCTCATCAAAACACTGAAAAAACGAGTTGGTTGGGCCAACTACTTTGGTTTGTTTTCGAAAATTTTCGCCTTGGTTTCGAACCCTAACACGCATATCCCTAACCCTAACGACTAAGCCTCGCGGCTAAATCACGCTGGGGATATAAAATCAAAATTTTTGTTTAGCTTTACTGGGCCGGCTCAGGACGATGAAACGTGCGCAGATGGACGACTGCGCATTCGGATTTACGGCAGAGTTCGGGAATTTTTCCAGTCCATGATTCAGAATTCTCTTGGCAGGGGAATAATTGTGACGAGCAGTACTGTCGCTCGTCACATATCTCTATCCTTCACTTGCTATCACTGTCGATCTACGTCATCGAGCGGGCGGGACGAGATCCTTAGCAACCGGCTACCCCCACTGCTCGCGGGCTGAGAGTTACGTAACAGCGAGTATAAGTACAGCTGATCGCGCGCTGTTCTCTCAGTTCGCCGGGCGTAGTCGAACCTACTCCCGGACGAACCAAGCTGGTCTCTCTGCTAGCGGGCTACCACCATAGCAGTGCGACCGGGACCGAAAGAACCTGGACAGTCTTCCTCAGGGGAAGCCCACTAGGTGTGCGACTGGCAGGCACCCCTACAGCCATGCACCTAGTCAAGGAATGTATCGGCTCACACCGATCCATCCTGGGCCAACCTGGTGATGATTTGTCCAGACCAAGTTTCATTCCTGTCTTTCCTGTAAACCGTCCTGCAAAGACCCACTCTGTACCTGACTAGCGGGCACCCCCATGGCCAGCTACAGAGATAAGGGATGCGTTGATCTCTCGATCAACCCATCCTGGGGCACTCCTGTCCAAAACCGTAACCGGAAGAACGAGCAATAGAGAGGGAAAATTAAAAGGTTAAATTTCATTTCATAATCTCCCTTCCCCTCCTCTCTCTCCGCACCGCTCCGTTTAAATGAGAGAGAAGGGATTCAGGAGACTAGGCTCGCCCCGAATTACCGAAGACGTGCGACAAGTATCTTAGATAGTAATGCTCCGCCCTCTCATTGTATCATTGCAGGTGCCGGTCGAATAAACGCACACACACTCAGCTCTCTAAAGCGTCTACACTCTCTCACACGTAAACACCGAAATAGATTTAAATACCGTATCGAATTCATAAATGTAAATTGCTCTTTTATTCAAACGCACTATCAACCCCTTTTAAAAATATAAATTATAATTCTCGATTTAAATTCAGTTTCTTTCAAATCTTCAAATTTAGTTTAAGTTAGAAATGTACCTTAATAGGAGAAATAAATATTCTTCATTAATTCTTGTAAAATAAATTGATCTGCTTTTTATTGTCTTTTAAAACCTGACCCTGGCTAGGCTGAAGCGTCCGTTAAAGACAATAGTAAAAATAAGATAGATAAGATCCTATCCCGCAAAAACAGATCGTCACATGGTCCCCGAACAGGGACCCATGAAAAGCAGATCGTCACATGGCGCCCGCACAGGGACTTCGAACAGTTCTCTCCATACCGCAAAACCGCCATGTGAAAAACCGATCGTTACATAATAAAAACTCTTTTAGAGACATGGAAATTCTCCTGAAAAATCTTGTGAAGATTATCGAACTGTTTATGTTTTCTTCGAAACTTATTCGTTATATTTCATTTTGACCTTTATAAAACTCACTTTCAGTGTTTACTGTGAGTTCGGTAATTTTCTTAGAACGGTTCGAGCTATTTTCCTGAAAAGTTATTTGATATCTATCGAATTTTTCTCATATCCTCAATCTCTTAACTAATTCGGGAATTCTTTCGGAACAAATTTTTTCCGTGTAGCTTCACTGGAAGTTTGTTGACTTACATTTTTTCGTTTTAAATTTAAGACTTTGACCTTTAGGATGGGGATTAAGATAAAGCCCTAAACCTTGTCGATAGGGTTTCAAGTATAGCCCTTTTCCAAGAGCAAACTCCTACATTGTTCTATTATGACGTTCAGTTTCTTGAAGTTTCTGTTTAGCTGCATTGGAGTTATTTACAGCTTTTGCTACACCAGCTGCTCTTCCTGTAAGTGCTCCAATTGCACTATGTCCAGCGAAAATTAGAATTAGTGGTAAAATACCACCAATTTTTGAGGGTAAAGGTAGAATACGAGATGCTCTCACCTTATCTCTACCTCCAGCCTTTCTAACAGCTTTTCGAGCACCCTGAACAGCAGCTTTGATGATGACTTGAGCATCATTACCAGGGATCATGGATTTCTTAGCAGCATCCACAATCTTCCTCAGTGTTACTCGTTTCTTTGTTTTTATCTTCTTCTTCTTCTTATTCTCCTTTCTCAACCCGATTCCAACTTTTGATTTAACTTTCATGATGTTAGTTACAGCTAATGCAGATGCTTTTTCACCAATACCAGAGTCTTTAGATAAAACACGTTGTCACGCTTTTTCAGCTAATATTCTATCTGCAACGTTTCTCGCTTCAATATTCTCTCGATTTTTCGAGTAGGCAATATCGTGCTCCTTACAAGCAGCGTCCAGTGGATTTATACCTGGATCACCTCGTTTTAATCGTTTTTCCAGCTTAGTACCAGGACCACAATACGAGAAACAACCAATCAAACTTCCGGTTGCAAATATAGATACTCTCGTTCAGCCTAAACTGAAGAGGGTGAAGCGTCACGGTAGTCTACTCTCAGATAGTATTCGTGCAGTTTTTTGTGGACCATCAAATTGTGGTAAAGAAAATGCACTGCTTTCTCTAATTATGCACACAAATGGTCTCAAAATTGAAAATATTCATCTCTACTCAAAATCTCTACATCAGCCCAAGTATAAATTCTTGGGAAAAGTACTGAAAAATGTAGATGGTATGGAGTATTTTCCATTTAGTGAACATGAACAAGTAGTTTCACCTGATAAAGCTAAACCAAATTCTATCTATGTATTTGATGACATTGCATGTGAAAAACAAGACAATGTTAGAGCCTTCTTTTGCATGGATAGACATGTCAGAGTTGACTGTTTTTACCTATGTCAGACTTATGCTCGTATTCCTAAACATTTAGTTAGAGATAATGTTAATTTATTAATTCTTTTTCGACAAGATGATAAAAATCTCAAACATGTGTATGCAGATCATGTAAATACTGATATGACATACAATAAGTTTAGAAATTTATGCTCAGAATGTTGAAATGAAGATAAATATGGATTTTTAGTTATCGATAAAGATAGTAATTTAAATGAGGGTAGATATAGAAGAGGATTCGATTGTTTCATTATTCTATAAATATAAGAGTTTGATTGAGAATAAAGTTAGTTTAATGTGAGACATTGAGACATAAACATGTTCCGAAAAGAAAGAGATGCACTCAGTCAAATAGCGAAAGCTAGCGATGCAATTAGACGGAAACATCGTATGCTAAAGATGGGTTAAGAGGCTACAGAAAGTTTTCTGTGTGAGACTTTTAAACCTCTAGTTACACCACTGCAAAAATTAGTAGATGTGTCTGATGTAACTATAAATAGAAATA
Source organism: Synergus itoensis (assembly GCA_904066005.1). Classification (NCBI taxonomy): domain Eukaryota; kingdom Metazoa; phylum Arthropoda; class Insecta; order Hymenoptera; family Cynipidae; genus Synergus; species Synergus itoensis. The sequence continues at coordinate 25,048 of CAJFCP010000207.1, forward strand.
AATTTATTACAAATAACATTGAAAAGGAAGAAAAACAAGAAAATGAAGAAGATGATGATAATTTTTCTTTTTCGTTGCTACTGATGATGAAGATGAAGAATATGATACTTCTCACGATACAACTATGATTGAGAAAAGTTTTGAAGAAGAAAATGCTGAACCTACTGAAAATTATGACAAGTTAACTAATAAATATCTCTTCTTATTAAATAAGAATAGGAAACAATGTTTGGATACAATATATGGTTTTCGTAAACTTAGTGATGGATCGTTTATGATTGGTGACACACCTACAAGTTTTGAAGGGCAACACATCAATGTTGGTAATAAGTGTTATGTAAAAAACAATGGTTTATTTGAACTTTTATTCAAACAAAAACCTATTGAAGAATTCATCAGCGCAGATGATCTAGACAAATATAGAGAAATTCTTATTGATACTAATGCTCACAAGAAAAACTCTAGTTCATCCGAACCCATACGTATTGATAAAAGTTTCAAATATAAGAATATAATTCAAAAACTCTTTCCCCAAAAAGAACGACGATCAAGCAAAGGAGGAAGTTCATTAAAAAAAAATAAGCGAAAAAAGTACTCCTTACCCCAATTTATGATAGTTCCAGAAAATCAAAAGCCTGACTACATTTATTGGGATGATCCTAATGAACAAGTTGATCGTCTTCGTCTGCTCATGGCATCTCAATCAGCTTGAAATCCAAGTCATAATAATGAAATAATGTCTATTATTGAGGAATTGCGTGAAGTTGAAATCATATATTAAGAGAGTTCAACTGATTATAACTTCAGTATCAAAATGAGCATTGACGTGTCTGGACGTCCACTGAAACGGACTTCATCATCATCAAGTCGTGGACCTCCTGGTGTAGGTTTTAATATTACCTCAGAAGGTAATTTCGACATCAATAAGAAAAAACTTTGTAACGTTGAAGACGCTGAAGAGCAAAACGACGCAGTTAATTTAAGACTTGTACAACGTATTGTTCAAAGCGAGATACGTACTCTGTATCAAGTTACGACATCTATACGTAACGAAATTGATAATATTAATATTTTGATGCGAATTCTTGAAGAATCAATAAACGAGAAAATTAAAAAACTTCAAATTGATACTCAACAACAACAAGAGTTATCATTTCACAACTCAGAGCGTATTGATAATACACTCGATTGAATGAACTAGAAAAATAGAAGCAAAGAAAGTAACAGTAGTCACAGAGTTACATAAACCAGCAAGAAAAAATTATTCACGTCGTCGTGTGATAATGCGTGGTATAGATGACACCTGGCAAGCTGATTTAGTTGAAATGATTGCATATTCTCGAGCGAATAAGGGTTTCAAATACTTGCTTACAGTGATAGATATATTTTCCAAATATGCCTGGGCTATTCCTACCAAGAGTAAAAGTGGAGAAGATTTTACTCAAGCTATGAAATCCATTCTTGTACAGGGACGAGTTCCAAAAAATTTATATATCGATCAAGGGAAAGAGTTTTACAACTCACAATTTAAGACGCTGTTGCAGCAGTATAACATCAAATTATACTCAACTTATAGTAATCTAAAAGCATCAATTGTTGAACGATTCAATCGCACACTCAAGAATTTAATGTGGCCACAATTCAGTTTGCAAGGTAATTACAAGTGGTTAGATATATATTACCCACTCTCGTTTCCAAATTTAACAATAAAAAACATCGAACTATTGGTATGAAACCAAAAGATGTTGGGAATGAAGATGAAAAGGAACATTTGCAACGTTTCTTAGAGTTGGAACTGATTCTAAGGGGGGGGGGGGCGTTTTAATCGTAACGATTAGAGCCGAAATTAAAAGAGAGCGCGGTAAACGTTGGTTGGAATTCTCCGTGGTGGTGTGGAGAATGAATCCGCGGAACCCACCAAGGGGATCCAAAGAACGTCCATATCCGGGCTCTCCTGAGTCCCGAAAAGTTCCGTTACATTCGGGAGGCTCTCCGTAGGAGCTTGGCTTAATGCGGGAATCACGAAGGTCTGTGAACTGACCTTGGGCGGCACGAGGGGGGAGAATAGCGGAGGGAATTCGGGAATACGTTCCCTCGAAATCCCGACTGAATAAAAAGAAGGACTCTCCGGGTCCTGTCCTGTGCTGGAATGCGCGAGCGAAGAATCAGGGTTCAAAGTTTCTTGAGACGCGAGAAACTTACGTCTCTGGCTTTCGCGACGCCTTCGGTTCAGGCGTTTCTGGGGTTTTCCGCGACGTTTGCGGGGTTTAGGAGTGACCGCGTTCATCAGTCCAAACTCGATTACGCGAAGTCGAAACGCCGATCCAGATTCGCGAAACCGGAAACCGTCAGGGACGCGACGCGAACGATCGAAGGTCACTGACGAGTCAGCACCCTTCGACCTACTGAAAATTGTGACCGGCGGTCCCTCCTGCGAGGATGGATAACCGATCGACATAATTTGAGAAGAGAAAAAAATTAATAGAAATAAAAAAATAATTAAAGAAACGGAACGGAACTAAAAATAAAATAGAAACGCGCACTGGCACCAAAATTCACTCTCGTACGTCGATGATAGGAACTGATGAAACGTCTGAAGAACACTAGGAGCTCGAATAATCCCAACGATGATTGACAGGTTCGAAGGAACCTCGATGAATTCGCTGGAAATATGAGGAGATCGCTGAAAATCAAAGACCGGAAAAAGAAAAAGAACACACTTCAAGCTTGAATTGAAAAGAAAACGAATTTATTTAGAGTTGATGTGGTTGGTACAACACAGGTATATAGAGCGCGGCGAAAAACGAGTACCATTTGTAGGGTACGAAAATATGACCGAGAGCGTGACCCTCGTCGGATGCTCGCTAATAAGCTACTGAAATCGTCGACGGCGATTTTCGTCGATCTTCCAGAAAAGTCCGTGCCCCATTTTGGTAAACGGTGGGGAGGACTCGTCGTTGGAAAAACACCAGAGAATCGTCAAGGCTACGATGCTCGAATATTTCTCGGAAATAACATTACCTCTTAAATTAAATTACATTCACTTAAATACTGAAAAATAATTCTTCTCTAAAATTAAATTAACGATATTTTAGATACTGCGAATTGTTTACAAGAGTCTTTCATTTCTAATACTGAGAATTAAATATATTATCAATTTAGATTATATTACTTATTTACTAGGATTCAAACCGTTGAATCTAAATAAAAAGAGCAAGAACGATGGTCGTGTTAAATTGGTATATAACACGTTTCTCCAAACAAAGAAAAATCCCTTCAAGAAAAACAAACTTCAAAGTTGGTGACAAAGTACGAATAAGCAAGTATAAGAATGTCTTTGAGAAAGGATATACACCAAATTGGACAACAGAAATATTTACTGTGGACCAAGTGATGCCTACAAAACAAGTGACATACAAGCTGAAAGACTATCAGGATCAACCGGTAGCTGGAAGATTTTATCAACAGGAACTTTTGAAAGTTAAATATCCAGACATTTATCTTGTAGAGAAGGTCCTGAAGAGACGTAGAAATAAAATTTATGTCAAATGGCTAGGTTTTGACAATTCACACAATAGTTGGATAGAAAACTCAGATCTTTAATTAAGTTAATGTTAAGCTAACATTGAAGTAATATTAAAGAATAGTTAAGTTAACATTAAAGTAATGTTAAAGTACAGTTAAGTTAACATTAAAGTAATGTTAAAGTATTGTTAAATTAACATTAAAGTAATGTTAAAGTATAGTTAAGTTAACATTAAAGTAATGTTAAAGTATTGTTAAATGAACATTAAAGTAATGTTAAAGTATAATTAAGTTAACATTAAAGTAATCTTAAAGTATAGTTAAGTTAATATTAAAGTAATGTTAAAGTATAGTTAAAACTAATGTTAAAACTTAAATAAGATGGAAGGTTGTATTAAATAAAAACAAAACGATAATTCAAGTCAATCTCATTTTATTTATAACATTTCTAAATTCCCGACCATAAATACATCAACTTAAAATTACTATTTAGAATATTTATAAGTTCCCGAAAATATATATACAACGACTTAAAACTACTATTTACAAATCGACATCATCATTTTTTATTTGATGATGACCCCACGCCAGGGTATCTGTACTTCCTGGTAATAGACACCGCTTGTCATCGAACGAGCTTAATGCCACCGTTAACTCTTTAACAGTTTCAAATTTATGAAGTCTCTTGGCCATTAACGCGAACACTGTAAATTTTGCTTCGCAAGCCAACAAACTCAGTTATAATTCGCCCACTACACTCATCTTTCATCAAACCTAAAATCTTTTTGTTAGCTTGCGGCATTCCTTATACATTATTCAAAGTGAAATCTGAGGTGTCAAATTTGTGGATATCTTCTTTCATATCCGCGAAATAATTATTACATTTAACATAATAGATGCGACTGTCAGTGTCGGTATATAATAGTTTACACTTTTTACCGTATTTCTTGATCATGTAGTCATAATGGAAGTCGTAAATCAAACTTTTGGAAACATCTAGCACACAAAGCCCTACATATATTGGTTTATTCATTAAAACCTCAGTCTTCCTAAGTACGTTTTCCATGGTTTTACCGTACACCGCATTATTCATAAGTTTGAATAAGTTTTTCTCAATCTCATTCTTAGCATGAGACCTTCTCGTTGTATTTAACTCAATGTAGGGTTTCAACCATTTGCATTGATTGAACTGCAATACTCGATGAATTTTGACAAGTTTAAGCCCATGTTTGAGAGCTTGTTTGAGTGCACGGTAATGGATGATGTATTTACGCTTAGGTAGGAGGGTAGTTAACACTTTCTCCGGTTTTGACCCTCGTGGTATCGAATGCTCAGGGCAGAATGGAAAATCACTATGAATTTAATGCACTATGAATTCCTGGTAATTTAAGTCTACTTCTAGAATATATCCTATCGCTGCATCATCTGCAATATTAAAATTAAAATTATTGTATACTTTAGGCACACATTCGAAACCACCAAATGGTAGCGCTTGGACCATACCCCAAACGTAAAGGTTATTTGCGTCCAAGTATATTATATAACTTGTCTCCTCATTTTCATTGTAATCTTCCATGTAAGAATTGTTTGCCTTGTCATAGCGATTAGAGCACTGGCTCACACCACCTCTAATACATTGCACTACAAACATGAATTGAAGTGAGGAGTTTTAGCTTTATTCTAATATACTTCAACATCGCATCCCAAGTCAAACCAGGAGTTGCATAATAATAATAATCGAGACCATAAGCTATTAGACACTGACTTCTAAAATTTTCAAAGATATCAGCAAGCAGCAATATATCAGTTTTTATGTTGTGACGTGGTATATTTTATACCACGCACATTTTGCCTATTTCTAACTTAAAATCTAACTTATTCGCGATAAACTCCTAGCACAGAGTGTTAGGTTGTTTGCACACAACCTGTCAGCTGATTGGAGCACATGAGCTCCCTAACAATCAGCTGACCATCAGCCAGCAATCCGGAACCTGGAAAAACTCATTCACTTGAACTATCATTTATACTTGTCACACTCTCTTGTTTCATGTTAACTCTGAGCCATGGGGGCTCAGAGTCACAACCACACACACATACAATTACACTGTCGTCGATCCGCATCGCAAAGGCCCGGAGAGGATCCTGGTTAAAGTGCATGGATGTGATTCCCGTGCACGCTAACGACCAGGAGGATGACAGCTCGCAAACCAGCCGCTCAATCCTGGAACAGCTGGTCGGCTGAGGCTTAGTACCTCCGGCGCAATCTCTGGGCCTGAAACACCATCACCGAAGGGATCGACCGTCGGCGAACTACCGGTCGTCGATGAACTACTAGATTACCACTTAGGTTAAAATTATTAGTTTCATAATAGTCTCGCGGCGCTGCCTGTTTCCGAGCACACCACGAGACAGGAAGAGAGAGGTTAGCTCGTTCACTCTGTGCTCGTAGTCGTTTGGGACAACACGTATTTTGAGTCGTGTTGAGTTTTGTAATTTTGTTGGTGCAAGTTGATTATATTTGAGATTACCCTGGGTGGGGTGAAGTAACCACCCAGTTGATATTTGAATTACTACTGGATTCGGCCTGTTGAGCCAGGGATTATTATATATTGGATAATTTGAAAAGTATAAAATGCCGAACTTGACCAGAGGGCAAGTTCGAGGAAGGCGCGTGCTTTGCCACGCCCTTTTGAGCACAGGTAACAGTTTCACTACTCTCTTCCTTGTGATTATTCATTGAATTTTGAATTGTGTTTCGAATCTATTCTTTTATAACGCTGTGCATTGACGAACAGGGTTCGTTAATTTCTAATTGTGTGCTCGAATCACTATAACTCGAATGTATAACTGAATTGTGACGTAATGATTTTTGATATTGAATAAATCTCTTTATTGTTTCTATTAATTTTAAAATCAGTGAACTCAGTGAATTTACCCTGACCCCGCCATCTCCGCGGTCTGTGCTAGTAGGGTTGATTAAATTAAATAGTAAAATTAAAATAACTCTCTTTTGCTTGTTTTGAGTAAAACAAGCTGGCGCTCAATTCGGCTTAACAAATTAAATTAAAATATTGATTTCTTCGTTTAATAGTCATGGTTCAATAAAATTTAAATTATAACCAAAAATAAGGTTACAATGTATAAAAACACGTAATCGCCAAGATTTTGACAGTTGAATTCCAACCATACTCGTTGCGCATGCTCATAATCTTCACTGGAAACCATAGAATCATTAAAAGTACTGTAAAATTTTTCTATTGGCGATAACTGAGTCTCCTTGAGTTTTTCTTTCGAGTCAAAAAACTCATAAGGAAAAACACCTTTACGCGTCAACAATTGGATTATTGCATCAGACAAATCAGAGAAAACAGATTTAAGTACTTTGTATTCATCAAGATATGATACGAATTTTTCCAACGAGGAAGCCATAAATCTGAACGAATCAATAAATCTGAATTTAACCTCACTATTCTTAACATTTTTTGTAAACGAGATATACTTATTTTTATTTAAGGGTAGGAGTTAGATATGGCCTTCAAATTGCGTGGAAATTGCATGTATAATAAAATGAGTATCATAACCACTTAAATTATGGAAGACAACGGGTATGGTTCGACAATCTTGATAATTTAAGTTACATTTCTCATGAGCAGGTGCACGATATTTTCCAGTCAGATGACAATGATCTAGCACTTTCTTATCTTTAGGTGCTATTGCCAGTTCACAGATGTGACAAGTGGTGCTATTTCTAAAGGCTAACTTCTGCTGAGGAGTCAAAGCTTCCATCGGTAGAGGACTTTTTAAAATATTATTTACTATTTCGGCTAATTGTTTCAACTCTTCAGAAAGCTACTTGGGAGGATCGATTTCCTCTTCAGGAAACGCTTTATACTCGGAAAGAGAATCATCGTAACTATATTTAACATAATAACCTATACTCAGTATCTTATGATTTTGGAATACTTCAGTGTTGCTGGTCCATACAACTTCAGATTGTTCTGCAGGAATCAGCAAAGCCTCACTGTCGGCATAGACTACAAACGGTACCTTTTCCTTATTCTTGAAGTTCTTAAATTCAATGAAATTTTGTTCGGGTACCGGTAGTTTGATTTTACAATGATTCATCTTTTTACAAGTTTCTTCATGGTCTAACAATTTTTCCCTACTTGAAAAGTAATGCAAACATCGATCACAGATGTATTTTATATGCTGATATTTCGATAGTTGTTCAAATACTAACCTAGACAGGTCTTTCATCCACACATAGTGGAAATTTACAAAGTCAACGTTTCTATCATCAAAGTAATTTACATCATCGTTGAGATTCCATCAGCATACATAGTTTGTACATGTAAAAGATTAACATGTCGATCTCGCTTTTGTGACGTAAGATGAATAGGAACTACAGTATAATTCGATGACGTCTTATAAGACCATACACATTGACTGAGATGTCATTTTGGTTTTCAAACTTTGGGATGTTTTTTAAGGTTACTGGAAACTCTATACCATTAAGGCTCATGTAGGGGGTAATCTAACCTAGCTAACTCACCAGAAAAAATTGATTCCAAATGCTGGCGCAACGAAAGGATATCGGGGGGGCAATTTTTTTTCCACAAGGAAGAAGAAATCCATACTGGAGTCGGAAAGTCCCCCAGAATGGTCAACACTCGCGATAAATATTAATAAAACACTAAAATAACAAACTTTAAAATTCACGGAAGAAAGTAAACACAAATAATACAATCAGCGCCGCCTGGGTATCTCGATCGATCACTAAATCGATTTAAATGGACTTCTGGCGCCATATTCAAAATAGAAAAAGCATGGAAACATATGTAGGAGTAATAATAATTAATATATTATAATAAATTATTTAAAAAACATAACAAATAAATATTATCTAAAAAAATATTTTTAAAAAGAAACCAATGCAAGAAAAATAAGTTCAATAGAAAATAATCACTGATAAAATCGATAAAAAAAATTTTTTAATTCACATATAGCTAAAGAAGATTTGGTAAAGATTATCCAAATTAGTAATTAGCAAAAAAAAGCTATTTCCACAAAATGCAAAGTTATTGTGTTGATGATTTTTTCAGAGGAAATTAATTAGAAAGCAATTCAAGAAAGCTGGAAAGACTGTAAATATAATTATATCTCATTCGTTGAAAAAAATACCATTATTAGAATAAATGGAAGAAATTACAAATCTTTTCTGACAATATGCAAAGACTCTGTGAATAATTTTCATGACTTCTTATTTATGTAAATGATCATTTTTCGAAAAAATTGAACTCTCTGCAAGGATGATTTTTTTTTTGTAGACTTCAGAATATGGGTTGTAATAACAATACACCCCTAAACACATCCAGGCAGTACCAATCATTTCTGATAAGAAGAAAAGGATCTGTGAATATTTCTCGATCTTCTCCTTTAGGAAAATTATCATTTTTCGAAAAAATTGAACTCTGCGCCAAGATGATTTCTTTCTGAAGACTTCAGGCTATGGGTTCTTATCAAAACACACCCATAAACACACCAAGGCAGTACCAATCATTTCTGATAAGATGTAAAGACTCTGTGAATATTTTTCAATCTTCTCCATCAGGAAAATGATCATTTCGAATGAGTAGTTCGAATCGTTTTCATGAGGCTCAAAAATCACTAATCAATCCAATCGAGTTGAGGCTTTGAATTCCAGCTCAGATTGACGTTTAGGAACGATCAAAATGAGTAAGTATATCCTCAGAGTAACTCTTCAAAAAGTTGCCAGCAAAAAACAGTTTTCAAGTTTATCGTGGAAATCGACAAAGTTAGAATCGTTTTCATGGTGCTCAAAAATCCCTAATTAATCCGATCGAGTTGAGCCTTTGAATTGCAACTCAGATTCACGTTTAAGAACGAGCCAAATGAGTTAGAATATCCTCAGAATAATTCTTAAAAAAGTTGCAAGCAAAAAACTGTTTTCAAGATTATCGTAGAAAACGACAAAGTTTGAATCGTTTTCATGGTGCTCAAAAATCACTAATCAATCCGATCGATTTGAGGCTTTGAATTCCAACTCAGATTCACGTTTAGGAACGATCCAAATGAGTTAGAATATTCTCAGAATAATTCTTCAAAAAGTTGCCTGAAAAAAACTGTTTTCTAGATTATTTTGTGGAAAACGACAAACTTCGAATCGTTTTCATCATGCTCAAAAATCACTAATCAATCCGAACGAGTTGAGGCTTTGAATTCCAACTCAGATTCACGTTTAGGAACGATCCAAATGATTCAGAGTATTCTCAGAACAATTCTTAAAAAAGTTGCCAGCAAAAAACTGTTTTCCAGATTATCGTGAAAAACAACAAAGTTCGAAAAGTTTTCATGGTGCTCAAAAATCACTAATCAATCCGATCGAGTTGAGGCTTTGAATTCCAACTCAGATTCACGTTTAGAAACGATCCAAATGAGTTAGAATATTCTCAGAATAATTCTTAAAAAAGTTGCCAGCAAAAAACTGTTTTCAAGATTATCGTGGAAAACGACAAAGTTCGAATCGTTTTCATCATGCTCAAAAATCACTAATCAATCCGAACGAGTTGAGACTTTGAATTCCAACTCAGATCCACGTTTAGAAACGACACAAATGATTCAGAGTATTCTCAGAATAATTCTTAAAAAAGTTGCCTGAAAAAAACTGTTTTCAAGATTATCGACAAACTTCGAATCGTTGTCATGGTGCTCAAAAATCACTAATAAAGCCGATCGAGTCGAGGCATTGAGTTCCAACTCAGATTCACGTTTAGGAACGACCCAAGTGAGTCAGAATATTCTCAGAATAATTCTTCAAAAAGTTCCCTAAAAAAAACTGTTTTCAAGATTTTCGTGGAAAACGACAATCTTCGAATCGTTTTCATGGTGCTCAAAAATCACTAACCGATCCGATCGAGTCGAGGCTTTGAATTCCAACTCAGATTCACGTTTAGGAACGATCCAAATGAGTTAGAATATCCTCAGAACAATTCTTAAAAAATTTGCCAGCAAAAAACTGTTTTCAAGATTATCGTGGAAAACGACAATCTTCGAATCGTTTTCATGGTGCTCAAAAATCACTAATCAATCCGATCGAGTCAAGGCTTTGAATTCCAACTCAGATTCACGTTTAGGAACGATCAAAATGAGTCAGAATATTCTCAGAATAATTCTTCAAAAAGTTGCTTGAAAAAAACTGTTTTCAAGATTATCGTGGAAAACGATAAAGTTCGAATCGTTTTCATGGTGCTCAAAAATCACTAATCAATCCGATCGAGTTGAGGCTTTGAATTCCAACTCAGATTCACGTTTAGGAACGATCCAAATGAGTTAGAATATCCTCAGAATAATTCTTAAAAAAGTTGCCAGC
>CAJFCP010000213.1:9301-21984 GCA_904066005.1 Synergus itoensis
TATTACTAGAAATTAATAGTCTTTTCCAAATTTTAACAGCACATTACGGCTTCATAATTTATTAAATTAGTATCACATTCCATTGAACACTGAAAAAAAATATTAGATTACTGTAAATTACCAAGTAATGGTATACTTTTTTATTCCAAACTTATACTTTTTTATTTGTTCAATTTTTCGTTTTGGTGTAAAAATTAAAATTTTATTTTTTAATTTCAAGTTTTTGGCTAAAAATAGAGGAAATAGAGGAAAATTTTCAAAATAGAGAAAATAGAGGAAATAGAGGACCGGCTGTGATCCCTGTTATTATGTAAATTATAGCTTACAATTTTATATAATACTCAAAAGATGTTCAAATTTTTACGTCCTAAAATGGTACTTTTAAATTAAAGAAATTTTTATTTTATTTTGTGAAAAATATTTTTTAATTTCATGAAAATTAAATTTCCCTTATTTTTTTAATTTTCTAGAATTTTTAAAATTAAAAACCGTAAACTTTTAAAACCGTAATAAGTCACTTCCAACATAAAAATCTCAAATTTTAAATTTTAATTTAATATCCTAAAATTGTAACCAGTTTCGAAATTGACTTAAAAACTTTTTAATAAAAAGTTTATAAACTGATCATTCTACAATTTCTAACTACGCAATCTTACATTCAGTATTGTAACTAACTCTGAAAATAAAAAAAAGTCGCAAATATAATTTAAAAAGAAAATAAATCTTAAAAAATCTTATTTAATCAGCACTCGGATTTCTTTTAATCTCACAGGTAATATTGAAATTAGTTCAAAGTTGATCAAATGAATCACTAAAGTTGGCCATATTCCTTGGCAAAAATCGCCGAGAACACATAAGATCCATTGAAGGAAACTGGGCACGGACTTTTCTCGCATTTTGCAAATATTTCTCCTTGAGGAAGCACCAGGAAATGTTTGGACAGACAAGGTTCTTGTTTATAAGTCATGTATCAAGAATCGCTCTCAAGGAAAATATAAAAATCCTAATATCGACAGTCACAAATCCTTTTTGTCGAATTTTCCTCCAATGGAAAGAAGAACTCCTTATCCCGATACGTCAGCTAGAAAAAAAAATAAAAGGAATAGTAAATAAATAAGAAATTAAATTTAAAAACTGGACAAGCAAGGTTTTTTGACTTTGACCTTTTTAAATTCAAGTATTAATATACATTATACATATAAACTGAGATGTAAATGTGAAAGGCGACACTGATTTGAAATCACCAAAAAATCGTATTAGTTCTTAAAATTAAAAATAACGACACGATTTTCAATTATGTCAAATTTTAACATTTCTACAATCAAATGCTTTCCAATTCTTTTTGCAAAATTCAAATAATTCGTATATTCAAAATCTAAATTAATCAACTCAAAATTCCTGTTCTTTACAAATCTAAAATGAATCGGTAAGAAATATAAAAATTAAAAAATGGAGAATAAAATAAAATTAATACTGAAAAAAAAAACTTTTTTTTAAGTACAAATAAATATATAAATAAAAAATCTTAGCTTAAAAAATAAATAACTTGGCCTTCTTAATATTTAAAATTCTCCTTACTTTTAAATCCTATTTTCTGTTTCTCTCCATTCATGAAAAAAATGAGCGATTAAAAATCAATAATTTTAAATCATACTCTTGCAAATTCCAAGTGAATTACGACGACTTCCTTCAGGACAAGTTTTCGTGGGTGCTTGGATGATAAAAAACGGATCAACGTCCGTTAGAGAACACTGGAGTTGAAAGGTAGTTTCGTTTACATTGAGAATTTCTTTTGGACCACACACTCCACCAATCGTGTTTAATTTAACACATTTTCCCTTAAAAAGTACATGATTTTCTTCAAAACAAGAATTTTCGCTACACTTTGGAATCACTTCTCCTGGAGGAAGAATCACAATTTGTCCTGGAGGACAAGGTCCTCGTTTATAGGCCTCGTAGCAAGTATTATTCGCAGGAAAATAGACAAATTTTGCTTTGCAATCACAAATCCAACTGCTGGTGTTTCCACTTCCTGGATAGAGAAGCATATTTTCTGGACACTGTCCTGGAATTTTGACTGGGATTCGCTCTGTTATCTGCAAAAAAATAAGTTGAAAATTTGTAAAAACGTGATTTTCCATTTTTTCTTTTTAAATAAACAAGAAATTACTCGATCGCCTCCGGGATTTCCGATATTTCCACTCACATGCGGTGTTCCTTCATCGGTCGGAAAGACAATATCTTGAGTCAAAATTTGCCAGAAAATGGCAACTGAGATACAAATTTGAAATATCCATTTCATTTTAAACCACGCCTAAAACCCCTTGGAATAAATAAAAATAAATTTGAAGAGCTATATAAACTACGCTCCTTATACCGTGCCGGGAAAGTAGATACTATTTATTCTAAGTTTTAGTTCAGATAATCTCGAGTGATGACTCTCAAACTTCAAGGCAAACTAGTCGCAAAATGAAATAAAATGACACAGAGTCGTTAAGTGGCACAAACACTTAGCATTCACAGTATTCACACACTCATCTAATCAGGAATCGGAATCAGGTTTTCCGTTATGTACAAGTAGAATTAAAAAAACAAACACGGAAATTCTGCGGGCAGTGATCGCTCTTGAATTAATTAAATCGTTTAATTATAAATTAAAAATACCTCTTCCTATGTAAAAGGACAAAAAAATATATAGAGGGGAAAATTTTTCCACAGGAAAATGTTCCATAGTCCTTTTATATTTCTAGGAATTATTTACAAAATTTGATGACTGAATGGATTTTTCTTTTTTTTTTTTACTTTAGATAAGAATAAAAATGTTTTCCTTGTACATATTTTTATGCTGTGGCACTGTCACTGTCACCTGAAAGAGAAAAAAAGATTTAAGGAGAAAGAAATATTGTTTAATGTAATTATGAATAGATTAGAATGCGAGAATAAAATAGTGGATAAAAATGTAACTCTTATCATCATGAGTTGCTTTTATAAGGATTTTAAAAAATATTGATAGTTGATTCAAAGTTAGCAAATAGCTTCTAAGATAGATATTCAGAATTAATCTCGAGAAGATTCGAAAATAATCGGAAAGATGAAGAGATCGAAATTTAAACTGCCAAAAAAATTGAAAGTGCCCAAAATTTTAAATCGCCGGCAATTAAAAATATTTCAAGATTTAAAATAATCGGATAATTAAAAGAAATAAAAATGTTCTATCGCTTAAGGGCATGTTCTGCGCTTGGATTGTGTGGGTTGAAAAAAATTTTTTTGGTGCTCACTATGTCCAAACGGAATGATATATCGCTTTTAAACTTTGGAATATAGAAAATGAGACATTAAATTACGTTTGTATACTCAGTTTTAGTCATAATTTTGAAAAAAAATCATGTCCCTACTTTACCGACTTGATTTTTTTTCAAAATTATGACTCCAACTAAGTATACAAACGTAGTCTAATGTCCCATTTCCTATATTCCAAAGTTTGAAAGCAATATATCATTGCATTTGGACATGGTTAACACCAAAAAAATCGGTTTGTCGTCCGAAAAGAGCATGCCCTTAAAAGTGAAAAGTACCGAAATTTTTAAATGTTCTCAATTTAAAACAGCCTCCTTAATTATTTTTGAAGCATCCAAAATCTTTAACATTTAAACTATAATATGAGAAATCAGATGTTTAACCATTTAATAATTACCTTAAAATTCTTGAAATTCAATTTATTTTTTGCCCCCAAAAGAACAAAAATAATTCCTTCCTCGATATTTTTAATCAGACTTACTGTATCTAGAATCAATATTCCAAACACCTTCTTCTATTCTATTGACAAAGGTCGTAGTAAATTCTAAAAATTGACTAGTCTCGAATTCCGGCCAAGAACTGAACTCAATGTAGAGTTCCAAAAGTTCTTCGGGAAGTAATTCCTGGAATTCAGTATAAATAGTTATATTTTTTGCGATGAGTCTTGGACCACAATGCGGTATCCACTTCCTACAAAAGATAAAAAGATAGTATGGAAATAGTTTTATTTGAATCTAATTTTCTTTTTGAGGTTGTTGGGTCCAAGTTCTTATAATTTAAGAGCAAATACTTACTCCAGTGACGGTATAATTTTTACATGATTTGTTTGCATATGGTGCCTGACAAAGAAGAAAAATCTAAGCAGATCTTTCTGCTGGATTATTTTATTCAAGAGATTTGGCTTTGGCTCTATCTTTACTACGTAGAACGAATCCATGTCCATCTTCCTAAATTCTTTTAAATTGTTCGATAATTGCTTCTTGACAGGTTTGAAAACAGGCCAAGGCAGAAAAGCTTTTCTAGGCAGGTTTCCAAGTTTCTGATAATTAAAAAAAGTTTGGAATAAAACAGATCTTGGTTTATAATTGGTTGAAGTTTTGGGCGCTGTTAGTTTCTGAAACAGAGAATTTTATTCGTGAATATTCATGTCAAGTTTAAGAAGGAATCAGAAAAAGTATTACATTTAAAGAATTTAGATCGAATTTATATAATAGAATATCATGAAATTCCTAATCGAATTGACCATTAAATAAAAAATACGAACCATCCAGTCTGAAGGCTGCATAGCCAAATAAAGATTGACTCTCCCCAAATCTATAAAACCATTCTGAAAAATGACACCCATCATTAAATGCTTTATCAATTTATTGTTCACTATAGCACCGACGACTTTCATACATGGTTCGTCATCCCATTTTCTTTTTTTTACTCCTTTCAACATTTCCAGCAATCTATTTCCACCATCCTTAAAATCCAAGAAGGTTGCACCCCACATTCTCAATAAATTTTCTTTTCGCAATTCTAATCGATTTGGATGTTGCTTTATGATTGATTGTAAACGAGAATTTTGTGAAGTAAAGATAGATGTAGGTTCGTAGAGATGGATTTTTGGGACTGTAGTTTGCACCAATTTTTCAGTTAATAAACCTAAACCAGGATTAATTTCTGCTACGAAAGAAGAGGATCCTTTGACGATGTCCTCTTCAATTAAATTGCAGAATTTTTTCGCTACACTTTTATCTGCGAGGTACAAACATTCGGCTGTGCCTCGATTTTGCAAAATTCTTGGCGGAAGCTCATTGATTAAGGAACCTGAACCCGATGAATGAAGATATTCGATTATTTCTGTGTTTAGCGACTTTTTTTGCTCTCCTGAAAATTTTAGAAACGGATAAATTGATTAGAAATTTAATTCAAAATTACTCTAGCAAAATTAGAAGCAACCAGGGTGTCTAGTGATCTGGGAATTGGAAATTCCCGGGTTTTTCCCAATTTTCTCCCGGTCTTTTCCAGTCTTTTCCCAATCAAACTTGTTTTCCTCCGATCAATTTATGTCTTTTATGAATTTCGCCTTTTTGTGATTTCTGAGAAAATTTTTTTTTCTAAATTTGATAAAGTAGAAATCCTATCTTAAAAAAGTGATGTAACGAAATGTCTCGAAAATCTCTACATTGTTGTTGCAAACCTGATTGGCCTTTGAATGACTTAAAATTTTAAGAAGTAAAACAAAATAATCCCGCGCATGTTGGTTTGCTCTCGTCCTTAAAATTTTACGAAAACCTTCGAAATCCTTGTAGATTTTACAAAATCTTTTAAAAAACATACACATTTTTTTTAAATCCCACAATAAAATATCCTGTTAGATTTTAAAATCTTTTAAATCCCATAAAATATTTTAGAAGTCATAAAAATCTCTTGAAATTTGTTCAAATTCGTGAAAACCTCTTAAAGTAACCAGACACTTATTCAAATTCTTTAAAATTCTACAATAACATTTAAAAATCCTTTAAATCCTTTAAAATCCATTAAAAGTATTAGAAATTTCGTCAGATTATATAAGATTCTTAAAAATTCCATAAAATTTTTTAAAAATCAGAAAACTTTCTTGAAAACCCTTAAATTATTAGAAATCTTATAAAATTGCATAAAATCCTTAAAAATGCCAATAAAGTCTTTTAAAAGTCATTAAAATCTCTTAATTCTCCTAAAATTCTTGGAAATTCCATGACAACATTTAAAATCCATTAAAATTCTCAGAAAAATTCAAATTCAAAAAAATTTGATATTTAAAAATTTCGAAATTCCTCGAAATTCCACAACAAAACTTAAAATCCCTTAAAATCAAAGAAACCTTTCTAAATCTCTTAAAATTGCACAAAAAACCTTCGAAATCTCTTAAAGTTTGAGAAAATCTCTTAAAATTCCCAAGAAACTTCTTGAAATTCTTTAAAATTGTGTGACAACAATTAAAATACCTTTTTATCCTTTAAAATACATTAAAAGTATTAGAAATATCATTAAATTCCATGAAATCTTTAAAACTTACATAAAATCTTTTAAAAATCAGAACAATCTGTTGAAATTCCTTAAAAATATTAGAAATCTCATGAAATTCCACAAAATCTTTTAAAAATCATAAAAAATCTCTCTAGTTCTCTTAAAATTCCTGGAAGTTTCATGAAAACATTTAAAATCCCTTAAAATTCCCTAGAGTTCTTACAAATCTTCTAAAATTTTATGAATTTCTTTAAAATTCCGCGAAATATTCATAAATTCCTTAAAATACTGCGAAATCTTTTAGAAATCCTAGAAAATCCTTTTAAAATTCCGCTCTAAAAAGGTGATGTAACGAAATTTTTTTAAAATCTCGTATACATTGTTGTTTGAAACCTACTCTCTAAATTTGAATCAGCGAAATTCTGCTAGTTCAGAACTTGAAGTTATAAGAAGTAAAAAAAATAATCGCGTGTTGGTTTGCTAATAGAATAAAAAGAAGATAAAGTAGAAAAAGATAAAGTAAAAGATAATAAAAAAAGTAAAAGATAAAAGATAAAGTAAAAAAAGCATTCGAATTCAAAAATTTGTGAAGAAAACTTTTTTGATACTTCTAAATCAAATTAACTTTTCAAATTAATAATAACTAACTTTGTCTTGCTTTTACAAACTAAAAGAAAATCATTTGTATTTTTTGTATTTTTATATGATTATATGATAAAAATTACTTTTCAGTCTTTTTCATAAGACTAATATTTATTGATTTGGGACATTTAAAAAACTTGCCAATTCAACAATGCACCAAATAAACAATAAAAGCGAATGAAAATAAATAAAATTAAAAATATACAAACTTCTTTTATTCTTCAGTGCTTCATTTTGCTTCGCCACCTCTGCAAAATGTCGAAAAAAATTTCCCGATCTCGAGAAAGAAACAATTTTATCCCTAACTCGTTTCATCATATTTAAAATATTGACATCCGCCTTGAAAATTCGTCTCCAAACTCAAAATTTCAAAAAGCAGAAAAAAAACTCGCTCTAAAATTACGAACTTTAATTCCCACGGAAACTTGTAAATAATATCGAGAAATTCATTGGAAAACACTGTTTGGTTCACAAATCTAAGTTAGTTTTAAGTTTTAGTTCCAAAAACACACATTATGCATATAAAACCGCGAAGAAATAAATTATTGTAAATTATTTTCATTTCATAAAGTTTTGAGGTTATGAGAAAGCTCAAAGCATGCCATGCAAGTGCAAGTGCAACCACATGTTTCTCCCCACCCGTACTTCCCACCAATCAATGCTCTCAAAATTCAAAAATCTAAAAAATCAACCAATGGGTAATGCGCATGCGTCGAAAGATGCATCCTATTGGTAATATTTGGCGGAAATGTTAAACGTTAAAAATGTGATTTTAATTATTATTAAAAAATAAATGTATTTTAATAAATATAAATATTAATCATCATTAATTCAAATTGCCTTGAAAGATAGTGAAAAAATTGTGAAATCAGAGAATTGTGAAAAGATCGAGGTTGTTGAAAAGGGAAATTAGATTAGGCTAGTAGTGGGGGCACCAGATGAGTGGAATCTGGATTCTGGAATGTCAAGAATAAATCTCTTTTTAACACCTTGAGCCAGAAAGAGAAGTCCGTTCGGTTCGGATTCGGTCGGATTCCAAAATTTGTAGGGCATCCGACTGGTTCCGATCGTTCCGATAGTCGGTCCGCGATTCCGCGTAAGTGTGGTAAATATTTACCATATCAAACTTTATTTTTTTATTGTATTTAAATGTTAGAAACTTTGATAATGAGTTTGATCTTTGATCTAATCTTCGACTGCGAAATTTTACAGTTGCAGGTTAATTAAAAGGTTCCGAATAAAAGGGATAAAAGCTTTTAATAAGTGAGTTATTTTCATTTTCATTCTATATTATTACTTCTCTCGTTTTTAAATAAATTATCGATTTCTTGGCGAATATTTTCCAACATTATGCTCCAAGAACAGATATCTTATCTTTAATTTTATGTTTAAAAAATGCTATATTTCCAGATGTTACATTAATTTGAAAATTCAATTTTTCTTGAGAAAAAAGAAACCATCAATTTATTTTTGCTTTAGTGAATTGGGACAGCAATCGTCTTTCTGGTTCAGAATGGTGTTTCCAAAATTTAGATGGTTTTATCATAAAACTTCGATTGAACATCAGACATTTTTCATAATCATGCAGATTAAAATTTTTGGGGTTATGTTGCCATATATATTTCACACCTATAATTTTCATTTTTTTAAACCGTTGACCAATTATTGAACAAAGCTCCTAGAAAATCAAAATTCAACTCAGATATGTAATAAGAAATATTAAAAATAAAAAAAATTATCTTTAATTTTGATTTCTTTATCTATAACACATAGCTTTATTAAATAAGAAAGAAGGTTTTATTGAATTTCATTGAATTTTTATTTAAATAATAATTTATTGCTTATGTATAAAGATCAAAAGAGGATTTAAAATCTTGCAACTCGATCTTTTCATGCAATTAAAAATTTGTTATTAATAAATTTATATCTACTTATTCGTTTATAATAAACTTCCTTAAAATCCCCTAATTTAAAATAAAATACATTCGGATGAATTCCCCACAAAAAGGATTTAATAAAACAACTCATTTTTAGTATGTATAGAAGAAAAGAAACTTCATTGTCACGAATCTTTTCTCTTTTTAATAAGAGCCTTGAGAGACTAAGGTCCCTTTTTTTACGTTCTTTTTTGCTCCTTGACCTTGCAACATTCATGAGCCTCAAAGTCTAAGCAAAATCGAAAGCGTTTTAGTAATTCAGTATTAACTAGAACTTTGTCTATTCCAGTTCTTCCAAGAAATTCTCCTCTCACACTTTGAAAAAGGAATTCAGTTTTGAGAAGGAATAAAGATGGCTCAAAGCGCTTCACTTTTGGCAAGACTTGTAGCTTCTTCAGTAACAGCTGCCAACAGAGCTGGAAAAATAATTCGCGATGTGATGAGTCAAGGAGAACTGAATATCATCGAGAAGGGAAAAAACGATTTACAAACTGAAGCTGATCGTTCAGCACAAAGATGTATTCTCGCTTCTCTCAATCAACAATTTCCTAGTCTCACAATTATTGGAGAGGAAGGTTCTTCCAATTGTGAAGTTCCGTCCGATTGGATTGTCACTGATATGGATCAAGAGGTTCTCCAACTCAATTTCCCTGATCACCTTCAAAATGTCGAAGAAAAAAATCTCTGCGTTTGGGTCGATCCTCTCGATGGTATTTATTGAATGAAAGTGAATTAATTAAGATTTAGAGAATTTCTTTTACTCAGGAAACATTTTAATTTACCAAATTTCGAAACGCTCTTAAAATTTTTGTTTTAAATTCAAGAATTTTTAATTTTGTTCATTGAAAAAAACATTAAGTTTTTCAATTTCTTTGTTTTTTCTAGGCACTTCTGAATACACTCAGGGACTCGTGGAGCACGTTACAGTTTTAGTGGGCGTAGCAATTGGACAAAAAGCAGTCGCTGGAGTTATTCATCAACCGTATTACAAAAATACTGAAAACGGAACATTGGGGAGAACAATTTGGGGAATTGATGGAATTGGCGTTGGAGGATTTAAACCAATTCCACCTCCTAGTGGAAAGCGAATTCTCACGACAACTCGGTACAATTTAAAAATTAATTTATCAATTTACTGATTCATACTTTCTTTTTTTTATAAATTATTAATTTTTTTTTAAATTGTAGATCACATTGCGATAGTACTGTAGAATCAGCTTTAAATGCTTTAGAAGCGACAGAAATCTTACGAGTCGGAGGCGCTGGACACAAGGTATTCAAATTGTCTTGAATTTTAATTTTTTCAACTACTTTTTGATTAAAACTTGTTTAACTTCATTCTTTTTTCTAGGTGATGTTACTTTTGGAGGGAAAAGCACATGCCTACGTTTTTGCAAGCAAGGGATGTAAAAAATGGGATACTTGCGCACCAGAAGCAATTCTTCATTCGATTGGAGGAAAACTTACAGATCTTCATGGACAGACTTATTCTTATAATTCAAATGTTAGTTTCCCGAATATTGGTGGAGTTTTGGCGACTGCACCTGGAGAAGATCATCGTTGGTACCTGACTCGCATTCCAGAGGAAGTAAAGCAGAGGTTACAGTGAATCCTTCGTCACTAAGTATCTAATTCTTAGTTAAAAAGCAAAAATAAGAAAACATAATGATGAGACCAGGACTTAATAATAATTTTAGGAGTGAATGAAACTCGAAGCGATCAAAGGTGTGGCAAAGTATTTTAAATCTAGGAATACTTGAATCTAAAACTCTGTGATTGAAATACTGTTTTTTGAAGTAATATTTTTTTTCGAAAACTAGCTTAAAAATTACTTTTAAAAATAGTAAAATGCTTTTGCTCAAAATGCGTTTGATCACTCTTTAACTTTGAATATTACAAAGTTTATCAGACTTTTGTTGGCATTTATAGATATAAAATATATAATACATAATTTACTTGCTTCTTTTGTTATCTCAAGTATTATTAAATTATTCAAGAATGGAAAACTCGTCTCAAATATAAATTTTCTAATCTGAGAACTTTAGTATTTAATTTGAATTTCAAAGTAAAGAGGAACAAAATAGTTTCACAAGTTTGATTGTAGTATCTGCCGCAATTCATTGCGACAAATCTTTCCTGATGGATTTTTAGGAATAGCCTCCATAAATCGAACTCCGCCTCTTAGTCGTTTTTGTGACGAGACTCGTTCTGAAAAAAAAAGTTGCTTTTCATAGAAAAGAAAAAAAGAAAAAGAAACGAAAACTTAAGAAACAAGCAAAAGATCGTGTAGACATTTCTGGCGATCCTAAGTATTTAAGCGAATTTTCAGGAATGATTAACTTTACCATCAACGTATTTAATGATTTCTTCAGCTGTTATTTCGACTCCAGGTTCTTTAACTACAAAGGCAAGAGGCAATTCTCCAGCAATTTCGTCACGTAATCCAACAACTGCCGCGTCTTTGATTTTTGAATGAGTTAATAAAATGGACTCCAACTCTGCTGGTGGAACTTGAAAACCTTTATATTTGATGAGTTCTTTCACCCTGTCGACGATGAAAAAATATCCTTTTTCATCATAATATCCAACGTCTCCAGTGTGTAAAAATCCATCTTCGTCTATCATAGCTTTTGTGGATTCTTCATTTTCGTAGTATCCTTTCATAATCATATCAGTTTTAAAACACATTTCACCTTCGCAATACGGGCCTAAAGCCTCTGTAGATTTTCCATCGAGTGGAACAATCTTTGCTAAAATTTAGATAATTTATTATTATTACGATCTTAAGAAGGCTTCTAATTAATTTAAACTAGGGGTGCCATTGTGAGGACACATTCTCATCACACTTCGCGCTCTTGCATTCGTTTACCCACCTTCATTGCTGCTTTATACTTTTATTTAAATTACTTTAATTTCAAATGAAGAAGAAAACTAATTTACTTAAGGTTCTATCGACCTTAAGGAACACATTCTCATCATAGACAAATAATTATGTTCATATAATTTTCTCTGTATCACGCATAACACGCGTTATTTGGCTCAAAATTTGAATTTTCGATTTTTCAAAAAAATTAAAAAAATTGTTACATCAGTCCTGTAGGGCGTTCAAAAAGATATATTTTTCATCCTTTGACTCTTTTTCATATCGTGCGTTATTTGGCTTTAAATTAAATTTTTTTTTTTTCAAGTTTTCAAAATGCTCTAACTTTTTTAATTTTCATCAAAAATGGCTGGCCAACGAACTCGGCCTTCATTTTAGGACAATAAAAGAGTATACCAAAGGACAATCCAATCGGTCAATTCCTTAGAAAGTTATCGTGAACGAAAAATAAAAATCTACACACACACACACACACACACAGAGAAAGACAGACAGACAGACACATTGGTAAAACCATGTTTTTCGGGTTCAGGGGGTCACAAAACGTGAAGATTTAACAAAAAATGGGGGGGTCAAATTTTACACAAATATAACACATTCTCTCTGATGAGAATGTAAAAATCTGCCCGCATCGCGGGCACATTCTCGTCACGCGCTTCGCGCTCCGTGTTGCGCGCTTGTGCCCTGTGGGAAGCTTGCGCCTTACAGGACGTTCGTTCCTATATGTTTTTTTTTTTTAAATTACTTTAAATTTAAATTTAATTAAAATAAATTTAAATGAAATTAAATTACAGCTTTGAATGCAAAACAAAACTAATTTACTTAAGGTTCTATCGACCTTAAGGAGCACATTCTCATCAGGGCACTCGCACTTCGCGCTCGATATTTGATTTAAACCTCGCGCTTCGCGCTCGGCTCTGTTTAACAAT
>CAJFCP010000213.1:34976-53500 GCA_904066005.1 Synergus itoensis
CACCATGAAAATCGGCTAGTCGCAAATTTTCACTATCATTTTCGTAAAGTATACGTAGCCTCAAAACAATCAGGCGTTTACGCTAATCGGAACTCCACCCAAACATTTTTATCTTCATTTTTTAATTTTAAGAAGATATTTAGAATTTTTCTTGAATCCTAAATAAATAAGTGAAATATAGCAAATAACTGAAAAGTATACACGTAAGTCTTGGAAAGCTATAAATTGAGAAGTTCAAATATTGACTTCAAGGAATGTTTATATTTCACAGCTTGAAATAGTAAGATATGTCACATTACAAATTATGATAAGAAATGAAAGGTCTTAAAATTTAAAAATAAATAATGGCATGAAATAATTAAACTTACCTAGTAAATTTAAATATTTAATTCTATCTCTTCTCTCAAACTAATTTTGTTGAATTAAAATTAATAGCATATATTAAGTTGTGAACAACTATGAATCGAATACGTAGATTTTATTACTCGAGAAATAAAATAATTATGTTTTAATACTTTCTAATTGTTATCTACTGAAAGTTATCGCAAGAATATGAATTCAAGTATTGTGAAAAAATTATCGACCCCTAAAAGAAATAAAAAACTAACAAAAATATGTTGCTCGGTCATTACGGCCATGTGTAAGTCAAATGTAAAGTTCAAAATTCAGATTTTTTAAAATTTGAATTTGATAATTTTGACCTAAACTTAAATTTTTTGCCAAAAATGCATCAACGAGTTACAAACTTGATTTCAATATATTCCGTAATTCCCTTCGAAGAATTTTTCCTGAAGGATTTTTAGGAATTTCTTCGATGAATCGAACTCCACCTCGAAGTTGTTTTTGTGGCGAGATTTGCTCTGCAAAATACAGTTTCTAATGTTAAATAACAAATTTTATAATACAAAATAATATTATTTAGAGGTTTTTAAATTATCTTATTTTGAAAAGTCAAATTCTATTTCGTTTCGCTTTTCTTAAAAAATCTAGTTTGTAATTTATTTTACCATTAACGTATTTAATAATTTCCTCGGCTGTTATTTTGACTCCCGGTTGCTTCACTACAAAAGCGAGAGGCAATTCTCCTGCAATTTCGTCTGGTAATCCAACAACTGCTGCATCTTTGATTTTTGGGTGGGTTAATAAAATTGATTCCAACTCTGCGGGTGGAACTTGAAAACCTTTATATTTGATGAGTTCTTTCACCCTGTCGACGATATAAAAATATCCTTCCTGATCATAATATCCAACGTCTCCAGTATGTAAAAAGCCATCTTCATCTATTATAGCTTTTGTTGCTTTTTCATCCCCACAATATCCCTTCATTATACCATCTCCCTTAAAACATAATTCTCCTTCACAATTTGGGCCCAAAACTTCCATTGAATTTCCTTCAAGTGGCACAACCTTTGCTGAAAAATAAAATTTTTAATTTAAATTCTTTTTTATTGATTTTATTAATTTCACTCTGACAATATGATGACTGTAGAAACTGCAGAACTCTACATTCTATAAGTTTGATTTTATGCGCCACTTGATCTACGCATGGGCGACTACGTGAATCAGTACTTTAATTCTTTTTGGCAATTTTGGTTTATTTTATTATTGACTCATAAATATTACCAATAAAGGTAATTAATTTAGATTGACTCTTTCATTAATTTGGAACCCAAAGGTTAAAATAAACAGAAAAACTTAAAGAAGTCCAATTTACAGATTGAGGTTTGAAATTCAGTTTTGATCAGTCAGTTGACTGATGAGCATTCAAAATGATTCCAAATTATTTTTTGCACGAGAAACAAAAAGTATTCACAAGTAGCTGGATAGGATTTTTAAGTTTTAGAGACTTTTGCTGAAAATAATGAAAATAACTCTAATATTTTTACATTCTCATCAGAGAATGTATTAGTTTTGTGTAAAATTTGACCCCCCCATTTTTTGTCAAATGTCGACGTTTTGTGACCCTCTGAACCCGAAAAACATGTTTTTACCAATGTGTCTGTATGTCTGTCTGTCTGTCTGTCTGTCTGTCTGTCTGTCTGTCTGTCTGTAGATTTTTTTTGTGAGCACGATAACTTTCGAAAGAATTGACCGATTTGATTGGCCTTTGGTATACTCTTTTAGTATCTTAAAATGAAGGTCAAGTTTGTTAGCCAGCCATTTTGGATAAAAATTAAAAAATTTGGATCATTTTTAAAATTAAAAAAAAAAATTTTTTTTTAATTTACAAATTCTGTTTAAGGATATTCGTAGTACTTAAATAGTCGAACAATTTATCATTATGACTTTTTTCGATAAAACAAAAATTTTCAGACTTATAACATTTCGAAAATTAAAAAAAAGTAAAGAAAATTAAAATTTTAAGCTAAATAACACACGCTATGAAAAAAAGTTAAGAGATGAAAAATGTTCCTTTTTGAACGCCCTACAAGACTGGTATAACCACTTTTTGAATTTTCTTTAAAAATTTCAAATTTCAAATTTTAAGCCAAATAACGTGAGATACACGTTATTTGGTAAAAAATTCGAATTTTATATTTTTAAAGAAGGTTTAAATATCGAACGCGAAGCGCATGTGCACTGATGAGAATGTGTTCCTTAAGGTCGATAGAACCTTAAGTAAATTAGTTTTCTTCTTCATTTGAAAATAAAGTAATTTAAATAAAAGTATTTAGCAGCGATGAAGGTTGGTAAGCGAATGCAAGCGCGCGAAGTGTGATGAGAATGTGCTCACAATGGCACCCCTAGTTTTATGTTACCTTTTAGTTCTGGACCTAACTTTCCAATGCTACTGACTTTATTATCTTCTGTTCCAGTTGTAACAGATCCACAAGTTTCAGTCATTCCATAGCTATTATAGATGAAAGGAAGTTTAAACATCTTTGCTACAGCCTCTTCAATTTCTTTCGATAATGGAGCAGCACCACATCTGAAAAATTCCCAATTCTATTAAAAACTTCGATTCCTCTATGGGGGTAAAAATTTATATATTTTATTATTTCAAATTCGAAAACTTTGGAATTGAATCGCTTTTGAAATTCATATACGCTGTGACAGCTTTATTCGATTCCTTAATTTTCTTAGTAAATATATATCTCAATATATTTTTTGAAATCATGTAAATTTACTTAAATTTAAAATTCCCGAAATTGAACATCATCGAAATTTAAAATTCCCGAAAGAAAATACACCCGAAGTTCCCAATAGTAAACGAATTCCGTTCTCAATAGTAAAGGCCTAAATACACGCTAATCCCAATGTAATATAGTACCTTAGTTTTTGGATTTGTTTACTATTGGGAACTTCGAGTGTAATAATAGCGAAATTTATAATTCCCAAAATTTCAAAATTTTTGAAAGAAATTTTGAACCAAAGGTTTGAAAATAAATTTTAAACAAAAATTTCGGGAATTTTCTATTTTAGAAATTTTTATTTTTAGGGAAATTTAAATTTCAGTAAGTTTACGTGATCCCATTTGAAATATTTTTTACTAACATTATCCTCGTAACACAGGACAAGTCGTAATTATCCACAATCGGACTCTTAGCCAAAAAGACCATTAACGGTGGTACCAAAGTTAAGGTATCAATCCTATATTTTTCCACAGCTTCCAAAAAGAGGCGCTCATCAAATTTTGAAAGAACGATCAGTTTCGCACCAATAATTATAACTAAGAACAAAACAAAAAAACCATAGAGATGGAATAATGGTAGCATTCCCAAAGCGCTTGAATTTGTCCTCAACAACAGATTTTTTCCTTCAGTAAAATATTGTAGTTGGGCTAAAATATTTTTATCAGTCAACATAACTCCTTTTGGAAGTCCAGTAGTTCCACTCGAACAAGCTATTATTAAAACGTGATGACTGATGTCGATTTTCGGTAGCTTGAAATTTCTCAATTCAAAGTCTGAAGTTTTCGAAATTAAATTTGGAAGACTCGGGATTCCAGAATTCGAAGTATCCGGGTAAAGCAGAATTAATTTTACGGACCAAGGTAAATCCTTCAATATTTTTTGCATTATTTTCAAACGAGAATTTGAGACGAAAATGTATTTTGGTTTTGAAATCGTCATTGTGTGAATTAACTCTCGTTTGGTGTAGGCTGGATTTAAAGGACAGATTGTGGATCCCAAAAAAATGTTGGAGATAATAGTTATTGCGAAATTTAAGTTATTCTCGCTGCAAATTCCAATTCGGTCGTTTGCCTCTAATCCCAATTTCCTTAGACTTGTGACTAGCTTTAGGCTTCTTTCCAAAACCTGGCTATGGGTCAATTCTTCGCCCGTTTCCATATGTATCTGCAAAGATATTTTCAATTTAATTTTATTTATTTATTTCCTTAAGGAAAGAATCAAAGAATTCCAAATTAAATCATTTTCAGAAAAATTTAAATAATTCTTACCAAAGCAGGTGTCGATCCATTTTTCCTCATCTTTTCCAAAAAATATTCCCCAACTGATTTATAAGTCCACTTTTCTTGAAAAGGTGGACCACTTAAAATATTCTTCTCACTCTTCATTTTTACAAATTAACTTTACTTTTTGATTCCAATTTCAATTTTACAATTCGCACTAATTTTTATTGAAGAAAATTTTATTTTGAAAATAACAATAATCAGAGACAAGTGACAAGTGAGACAATTTTTTTTTTCTTATGCAAATCTTCCATGGATAAGCTATTTTAAACACTCCGTTATAATACACGTTCTTTAGAATTGCTTCTAGATATTTATAATATCACACACTGACATTTATTAAGTATTTTTTGCTTGTTACTAACCCTGGAATTTATTTCCACCAATCAGAGATGATAATATGCAAAATTGGAAGAAGTGTACTATTCAAAAAATTTAATAAAACTGGATTACAAATAATAAATTTCACTACACTATAAATTTTCAATTATTTTGTGTTAATGATTCTACAAAGAATAAAAATTTCGCAAGAGTCAATAAAAGAATTACCCTGAATACTCCTGTCATTGTAGCTTGATCGAATTAAAATGACAAGATAAACTCTGTTATCAAAAGTGCACAGATAATAAAATGATGCATCGCATTGGAAGAAGAGTATTATTGTTATTTTCTAACTTCTGTAAATAATTGAAAATGAAGGAAAAAACTTAAAAGATATTCATTAAAAGATATTTAGGTCTCTATAAATTTGAACTAAATATATTTTCTCTATTTGTTTTCAAATAAAATGCCTGAAAAAACGAAAGCCGGTAAAGTAGAAATAGGAGAACTAATACATGACCTTAAACTTAATTTATTAAAGCTTCAAAAAAGTGTTTCTTCATTCACTTTAAAAACTAAATTCAAACTTTAGATGTTTAAAAATTTTAATTTGAACATTTGGACCTAAATTTAAATTTTCGGCAAAAATGTATCAACGAATTACAAACTTGATTTCAATATATTCCGTAATTCCCTTCGAAGAATTTTTCCTGAAGGATTTTTAGGAATTTCTTCGATGAATCGAACTCCACCTCGAAGTCGTTTTTGTGGCGAGACTTGCTCTGCAAAATAGAATTTTTCATGTTAAATAACAAATTATATAATACAAGACAATATTTTTTAGAGGTTTTTAAATTATCGTATTTTAAAAAGTCAAATTCTATTTCGTTTGGCCCTGCTTAAAAAACCTAATTTGTAATTGATTTTACCATTAACGTATTTAATAACTTCCTCTGCGGTTATTTTGACTCCCGGTTGCTTCACTACAAAGGCGAGAGGCAATTCTCCTGCAATTTCGTCTGGTAAACCAACAACTGCTGCATCTTTGATTTTTGGGTGGGTTAATAAAATTGATTCCAACTCTGCGGGTGGAACTTGAAAACCTTTATATTTGATGAGTTCTTTCACCCTGTCGACGATAAAAAAATATCCTTCTTTATCATAATATCCAACGTCTCCAGTGTGTAAAAATCCATCTTCGTCTATTGCAGCTTTTGTTGCTTTTTCATCCCCACAATATCCCTTCATTATATTATTTCCTTTGAAACATAATTCGCCTTCCATATTTGGTCCCAAAGCTTTCTTAGAATTGCCATCGAGTGGGATAACCTTTGCTAAAAAATTGGAAAAATAGTGAATTTATTATCATTATTAAGTTAAAAACTTCAACAACAAAAAATTCTCTCAAATTCGAAGACATCTAATTTGAAAAACAAAATTTGTTTTCTTTAGAAATAATTTTTTTTTTTTAATTTTATAACTTTGTATATGAATGACTAATTATCTATTATTAATCTATTCTAAAAGGATGATTGAGTCGAAGTCGAAATATCGTAACGCCTATTCCGCATTCCTGATTATTTATTTGTCGTTTTAGTATCGATAGGGACTTTCGACAATCGATACTTGCCAATCGTTTATATATTTGATTTGGTTTCGTTAATCATCATTTTATCACGAGTCTAAACTCGAAATACATCGAAAATCTTGGTTTTAAAGAAGCAGTTTTATGGTAATATTAAAAATAAACAATTAAATAATTTATTATGAGTAATTAATAAATTAATTTAATATTTAATTAACCAATTTTTCAAATAATACTGTACACAACTAAAAATACGGTATTTTTTTTAGAAAACAAAATCACAATTAAACATCAATATAACTGTAATCGTAGTTAATTTTAAAAACAATCTGACAACTATTATTGTTTATAAAACAAAACACATGTTGTAATTATTTAATTTATAAAATATAAGGAAAAATTTTTTTTATAAATACTAGCAAACCAAGAGGCGCGATATACGCGCGCAATTGTTTTATTTTTCTTCTTACAATTTCATTGTTGAAAGTCATTCCAAATCCAATCAGATTTGAAACTATAATCTATTCGAGATTTTCGAGACATTTTTAGAGAGGAAACACTTTTTGAGAGAGGAATTTCAAGAGGTTTCTAGGAATTTTAGGGGAATTTGACGATTTTTAAGTGATTTTTACGAAATTCAAGAGATTTTTAGGATTTTAGAAAAAGATTTTGTAGAATTTTATGGAATTTTAAGAGACTTTTAAAAATTCTAAGGGATTTTAAGAGATTCTAAATGTTTTGAAATTTTGAAGGAAAGGTTTCTAAAAATTTTTAAAGATTTCAACGAATTTAAGCAATTTCTAAGGTTTTCGTCAAGTTTTAAAGAATTTCAAAAGGTTTGTAAGAGTTTTATGGGGTTTTAAGGAATTTTATGAGATTTCTAATAATTTAAAGTGATTTAAAGAGATTTTTCTGATATTTCAAAGATTTTATGAGAATTTTAAAGGGTTTCATGGAATTTGATAAAAGATTTCTAATAGTTTAACAGATTTTAAAGATATAAAAGGATTTTAAATGTTACCGTAAAATTTCAAGAATTTTCTGGGAATTTTAAGAGATTTTAATGTTTGTCATGGAATTTTATGGAGAGATTTCAAAAGATTTTTACAATTTTTAATATGTTTAGTAGAATTTAAAAGGATTTCAAAGACTATATATTTTTTAAGGGCTTTCAAGAAAGTTGATTTTATAAAAGATATTGTGGAATTTTGTAGATTTTATGGATTTTTATGAGATTTCTAATAATTTTAAAAGATTTCAAGAGATTTTTTTAATTTTTAAAAGATTTTGCAGAATCGTTAACGATTTCATGGAATTTGACGAGATTTCTAATCTAAAAATTCTAGGATTGTTTAGAGATTTTCATGAATTTTAACGTGGATTTGAGAAGATTTATGAGTTTGAAAATTTGTGTGTAATTTTAAGGGATTTCATGGAATTTGAAGATATTTCTAATACTTTTAATGGATTTTAAAGGATATAAAAGGGATTTTAATTATTAACATAGAATTTGAAAGAATTTTAACATATAAGATTTTAAGAGATTAATGATTTTGAAGGTTTTTCTGAATTTTTAAGTATTTTCAAGTAATTATTCTAATTTCTAAAAGAATTTGTAAATTTTGTAAGGATTTCATGGAATTTGATGAAATTTCAAGAGAAGGTTTTCGTGACTTTTTAAGGATTTCCAAGGAATTGCGCGCGCGGAGCGCGCGTTCGTTCTTGTTATTATAAATTATAATATTGTAAACCTGTTATTCCAGGCAGTAGCACTCCTATGCTTCCTTTTTTGGAAATTAATGGCGAATTAACTACACTAAGGGTAGCTTCAGTCATTCCGTAACCTATACGAATATAAGGAAGCTTGAATTTTTTTTTAACAATTTCTGCAATTTCCCTCGATAATGGAGCAGCACCACATCTGCAATTACAAATCTTCAATTGTGCAATTTAAAATGGAAAGAGGGCTGAAAATTCTGAAAAATAAAATTTCCGACACTTTAAAATTCCCCACAAAGTAATTGCCAAAAAAATTACTTATATACATTATAAAGTCACTGATAATATAAAATTACCGACATTGAAAACTCTCAACGAAAAATTTTGTATATTGTAAAATCACCGACGCTGTAAATTCCCAACATTGAGAAATTGTTGAAAAAGAAATAAATATAATTTAAAAAATAATAAATATATGTTATTTATATTTTTTTCGTCAATTTCCCAATTTCGGAAAATTTACAGCTTTAGTGACTTTACAATATACAAGGGAATTTTCTACTATTAGGATATTTCACAATCACTATCAGTTCGAAAAATATTGACCCCGAGAATACTGGGTATGCACATAGCAGACGTCCAATGCATTTTCCCATGCAAAAGTTAAAGTTTAGTGGTTTTAAATTAATTAATTTTAAAGGATATTTTGTCGTCACTTATCCGAACCAGAATAAGTTGAGCAAATACTTTTTTTATAAGACATTCACTTTGACACTCACCAAAAAATAACACGCACTCTGTTTATTGGCCGAAGAAGGCATAATTGGAGGCTATGTTCGTAACATGTAAACAGAAAGTCCGGCAACTGCACTGACATTGCTGACTGCAGGAAAGCAGCAAAAGTATTTTTGCGAATCTATACCATTAGGTACAAATTCTAATATTTTCGAAATTTTTTTCATTAAAAACTTAGCTACTTTTTCACATAAAAATAAAAAATTAAAAATGTTCTAAATAATCTTGAAACAAACTACATCTAAAACTTTTTTTTACACCTTTTGTAAACAAGTTACCTGAAAGGAAATGTTTGCAGTAAATTCGAGCATGATTTACTGTACTTTCAGACAATTTTCCTTGTCTCGTTGCATTTATTCATACTTTTCGTCGAAGTTTTGACAATTGTATAAGTAACCTGTTCTGGTCTTAAATAGGTGTCTTTTTTCAAAAACTTTTTATTTGTCTCCGTTATAATAGCTGGAAATCTAAAAAAAACTTTGAATCCAAATTATCAGAAGTCGTCGAGCAACCAACAAAAAAACATTTTCTGAGACTTTTTCTTCCCATTATCCTTTCCGACAATCAAAAGACTTTCTGTTTACATGTTACGAACATAGCCTCCAAGTATGTCTTCTTCGTCCAATAAACAGAGTGCGTGTTATTTTTTGGTGAGCGTCTAAGTGAATGCCTTCTAAAAAAAGTATTTGTTCAACTTATTCTGGGTCGAATAAGTCACCACAAAATATCTTTTAAAATTAATTAATTTAAAACCACTAAACTTTAACTCTTGCATGGGAAAATGCATTGGACGTCTGCTAAATGCATACCCAGTATTCTCGGGGTCAATATTTTTCGAACTGGTAGTGATTGTGAAATATCCTAATCGATAGTTTTCTATGCTGACGATAATTTTATAATGTCGGGAATTTTATTTCTTGGCATTTAATTTGTCGCAAATTTTATAGTGTCGAGAATTTTATTTTACGGGAATTTTCAGTTGTCTTTGGAAGAATTTAAAAAGGGAATTCAAAATTTAAGCCAAACTTTCTTTATAGGAACAATTATAAATTCAAGGCGTTTAAAATTGAACAATTTCAAAGCGAAGGCCAATAGAATTTTTTTTAAAATAATAAGCTTTCAAGTTGAATTATTTAAAATTAAAACATGAATTTTTGTGAATAATTTAGAAATAGAAATAAACATTGTTTACTAACGATATTCTTTCCACAGACGACAAGTCGTATTTATCGACAAGTGGACTTTTAGCCAAAAAGACCATAAGCGGTGGTGCCAATGGTAAAACCTTGATCCTATATTTTTCAATAGTCCTTAGAAAAATATTTTCCTCAAATTTAGACATGACGATTATCGTTGCTCCAAATGAAAAATAGAGCAGTGATGTCATACATCCGAAGACGTGGAAAAATGGCATTAGGCCCAAAGTTTTTTCATTCATTCGGGGCACAGGGATATTCGATTCGTCGACTTGTTGAATTAGCGTCAAAATATTTTTATCAGTCAACATAACTCCTTTTGGAAGACCAGTAGTTCCACTTGAATATGCAATTAATACGACGTGATTTTCAACGTCGATTTTAGGCAGTTTAAAATTTCTCAATTCTGACTTTGTAATTTTAGAAATTAAATCTGGAAGATTAGGAATCTCTGTATTTGAAAAATCCGAGTCAAGAAGAATTAATTTTGGAATCCAGGGCAAATCCTTCACTATTGTTTCAATTCTTGGAAAGGAAGAAATTGAGACGAAAATGTATTTTGGTTTGGAAATCGTCACTGAATGAATAAATTCCTTTTTGGTATAAAAAGGATTCAGAAGAGAGATTGCCGTTCCCAAAAACATATTAGAGAGATTCACTATGGCGAAATTTAAATTATTCTCGCTGCAGATTCCGATTCGGTCATCTGGTTTTAATCCCAGCTTTTGTAAAGATATTGCTAACTTTAAACTTTTTTCGAGAAGCAGCTGGAAAGATAATTTCTCGCCTGTTTTCGCACTGATCTGAAAAAAAATTATTTATTTTATTAAAATCTCTTAAAATATTTTGAATACCGTAAAGTACAATGAAATTCTTTGAAATCTCATAAAATCTTCTCAAATATCGGAAAAATATTTGGTATCCCGTTAATTCGCTTGCAACATTTTAAAATTCATTAAAATACCCATAAAATCTCTTGAAATTCTTACAAATTCCATTAAATGCCCAGAAATTCCTTAAAAGCTTTTAAATTATTTTGAAATATGTACCGTAAAAATCTTAAAATTTTTTAAGGGTGTTGGAGCTAAGCTCTAATCTAAAAATTCGAATTCTTTATTTTACTCAACAAATATTAAATTTAAAATATTTTCCCTCTATAGAATTAATAAATTTTTAACTAGAATGATGCGTACAGAGTGCGAAAATATATAATTCAAATATTTTTTAAATAAAATGTAAATATTCAATTTTGAAGTTAGATTTTGAATTCTTCGTTTTATGCAAAAAGTATCAAAATTAAATATTTTTTCGCTCTGTATGCAGTTTTATATTTGAAAAAAGATTAGCTCTACAGAGCAAAAAAATATTTATCTATAATTTTCATTGAGTAAAATGGAGAATGGAATTTTGAGCTTAACACTTGGGTCCAACGCCCTTAACATCTTATAAAATCACCAGAAATTCATAAGTCTTCATAATTTGTTTTCTAATTTTTTAAAATTTCGCTATGGAATCTTTATAAAGCAATTCGGGAAACTCAGTGGCGGATTTACATAAGGGCACATGGGGCACGTGCCCAGGGGCCCCCACAAGCTAGGGGCCCCCGGCCCCCACAAAATAAATATCCTCTTTTTTCATTCTTTTTCATTCTTTTTTCCTCTTTTTTCATTCTTTTTTCATTCAAATATAAAAAAAAATATGCAATAAATATTGTGTAATTATTGTAATATTTTAAATCCCTTACAAGGGGGCCCCCACACTATTAGTGCCCAGGGCCCCGCTAAACTTAAATCCGCCGCTGGGGAAACTATAATCTTAATTAACAGAAATAAATCATACCATAGCAGTTGCAGATCCGTGTTGTGGAATAGTTTTCAAAAAAAATTCTCCAGCAGATTTGTATGTCCACTTTCTAGCAAAAGCTGGTCCCTTCAATATATATTTATCACTCTCCATCTTTTAACTCAAGTCAATTACTTTTATTCCTTTTATTGCTTTAAACATGAATATTAAAAACTGATTACGTTGAAAAATGAACCTTC
Source organism: Synergus itoensis (assembly GCA_904066005.1). NCBI lineage: Eukaryota > Metazoa > Arthropoda > Insecta > Hymenoptera > Cynipidae > Synergus > Synergus itoensis. Next base: position 47,049 of record CAJFCP010000213.1, read on the forward strand.
TTTGTATCGGCAAAAATTAATTTACAATTCTTGCAGTTCCTTTTACACCTTTGCAAAGAATTATTATCAAGGATCGTGGAATTATCTTTGACCTTCAAAGCAGCTCGTCTACTTTAAAGATAATGACGATATAGCAGACGCTTTCAACAAGGCTGCCAACGAAATAAGGCCATTTCAAATCAAATATCAACAAATGGGTTTGTATTTTCGCAACGTCGTCGCATTTCTAATCATAAAATAACTTATAATATTATATTTTTGAGCAAAACACATAAATAATTGTTATAATCAAATAAACAAATTACGTATTAAATAATATAATATATAATATATATTATAAATATAAATAATATAATATTTATTAAAAAAAAAAAAACAATTTACGTATTAAATGGTATTATGTAATAGGCGCAATATTAATAACATCGCAATATTAACCGCATTCCTCTTTCAATATTAATCAGCCTGAAATCATCAGCTTTCTCAAGTCGTACTTGATATAACCACTGCGTATGCCTAGCGTGACATTTGAGAGAGGGAAATTAATATTGCGGGATTTCGTTAATCTTGAGGGAGTCGAGTGAATATGTTTTTAACTTTGTGGTGTTGGTATCAAAACATTTTTAAATTATTCACATTCAATTTTTCATATTTTGTGCATACTTGACTCCCATTAAACTAAAGAATTTTTGGACACTACTTTTGTACATTTTATATCAGTCTATTTATGTACTTTTTTACATTCGCTCTCATAAATAATTTTCAGAACATTAATAAACTCCTTTCATTTTTTATATTTACCGCATGTCTATTTTTTACATTACAAAATAATCGCTGAAAAATACTGGTACACACGTGTTTGTGGATTTTTATTTAAACTTAGAATATATTTAATTAATTACATTTTTCAAAAAGCGAGGCTTTGAAAATGCTTAACAAATTTAATAAAACTGTATTCTATAATTTATACGAAATTTTAGTATCCATAATTTTATTGCAGAACATAATCAGAAAGATTTTATATAATAAGTATGATAGGTAGAATTTTGACATAAGCTTGAAAAAAGTAAATTTTAAAATCCTAAATTAATTAAATTTAACGGTCTTAAATTCGACTTACAAATAAATTCCAATTTACTACATATTTTCCATTATTTAAAGTTTCGCAAAAGATAAGGATAAGGATACTTCTGTCAATAAAGATAATCCTGGATACTTTTGTCGTTACAGTTTGAGAGAATTAAAATGATAAGATAAAATAGCACTTTATATTCTGCGTTTATTTTCATTTATTTATTTTTGAAGAAAAATACCTTTCGTTAATTTGAACAGCTTATGTATTTAAAATACTGCGAACATAATATCTGATAATATGTATATATAAAATACATAATGCATATTTTATATAACTCTTAGATATTCTCAACTGATAGTTCTAATAATTTGTTTAGTTATTACAGTTAAAAAAAATTTTATTATATTTTCATAACAAATTTTTAGTAAGTGTTAATCTTATATGAACAACGTACTTAATATTGAATTGTTAAACTAAGAATACTGTCCTTTTAAAATATCTCAGAACGGACAGTTCTGAACTGTCAAATATATAAGAAATATTCTTTCTTTATTGTTATTATTTATATTTATTGTCGGAAAACATAAATTAAAATCATTTAAGATTGATTTTTACAACTTAGTTTCATAGCCACGAAGCTAAAAGCCAGTGATTCAAAATGGCAAAACTTAGATTTTTCTGATCCCCATGGCGTTTTTAGTTTTAATTTGTTGTAACTTTTTCTGTTTCTATTTCTATTTCTTTTTTTTTTTCATACACGGAAAAAATTAGTTATCGAAAATTTCCTTGACTGTTATCGACTTTAGGATACGTCAAAAGTTTTAAAATATTTCATAACCTTTTTCTAAAACCTGAAATACTTTTCGTGAAGAATTCTAAAACAGTTGTCGAAATTTTCATTGATTTGGTCGAGATTTGAGAGTCAATGAAAATTTCGACAACTGTTTTAGAATTCTTCACGAAAAGTATTTCAGATTTTAGAAAAAGTTTATAAAATATTTTAAAACTTTTGACGTATTCTAAAGTCGATAACAGTCAAGGAAATTTTTGATAACTAATTTTTTCCATGTTACTACCTATCAACGATTGCACAAGGAACAAATCACAAATTTAAAGAACATATTACTGAAAAATTATTTCGTAGTAAAACTTAAAAGCAAAAACATTTTTAATGAAGCAATTCAATTAAAAATTAAGTCAAAAGTATAACTAAAACTCATTTTTGGTAGGTAAGAAGAGAATTATATTAGTTTAAATCTAAGTAAATGAACAAAATAAGTCTCACTACGCTTTTTACAGCGTAATGTACATATAAAAATATGTACACTGTAAAAAAAACGATGTAAAATTCCTTTGCGTCTTGTAAACTATTCCCACTAATGATACTGTAATTTTACTAGTGCCCTGTGATTTTTTTGGGATTTGTAAAGGAATTTTACAAAAATGTGGAAAATTTACAAGAAAAGTGTAAAATTCTACTGTGGATTATTGGACACAAAATACCAGAGATTTAGTGTAAAATTACACTGTCGCAAGTTTTTTTCCACTACTTCTGTGATTTTGTGTCCAAGGATTTAGTGTAATTTTACACAGCTTTTTTTACAGTGTATGGATTTTAATTTTGAATTTTAAATTAAAACGCTTTTCGCTTGAATAGTTTCTCTTGATTTATAATCTGACTTAAAATCTTAATCTTTACTTTTAAAATTAAAATTTCAAAAACAAAAGTATTTCTTTAGCTTCTAGTTTAAATTTTCGACTTCCACAGAGTTGAATCTTTGTTCTTAACCAAAGGTAAACTTATAGTAACTTATCTTGTATTTTTCACATTAGAAAAATGTTATTTTTATCACATTGCGTTTTTTGTCGGTGGAAAGATTCTTATTGAACAAATTCAACGTTTCCTTAATCAATTATTTGATTCCTGAAAAAAGTGGAAGGAATGTAATTAGTAAATGGAATTCATTCATTTATGTTTTTGAATATTATAAAATTGGTTCCAATTCAAGTTTGCAAAAGTGAGCAATTTTATTTTTACAATTTTCAATATTGTATTGTAACTATCCTTTTTTAAACTTACTTGAATTGGCATTCAAATGCCAATTCATGTAATTAAAATCCAATATTTAAGTTTCTGACACTAAAATAAAGTTTAAATAACGAAATTACTTATGAAGTTATTTTCTACAAAAGATTTCTAAAAAAAAACATTCATTACCATTCTGCTTGGGTTTTTCATTCTGCATTTTCTTTTCTTTTTCCTGTTTTCCCAAATCTGTGTAAATCGTCAAAAACTGATGTTCATACGAAACTCCATCAGTCTCAAAATGCAAACTCGGTTTGCTTCCAGAAAAAGAATTCTTCTCAAAAATCTCATAATTCACCAATTTTCCCAAAATTTTTCTCATATTTTTGTGCTCTTCCTTCGTCTCTTTCTCTAAATCACCTGTAAAGGCAAAAGGAGTCACAGAATTAGAAACACATTCCAATGACTCTGCTTCTGTTTTCACTTGGATTTTAAATCCAATCACCAAACTCGGTTCCACGAATGATTTTTCCTCCAAAAATTTCTTGTAGCTCAAATTGTACAACTCAAAAACGAGTTTCTTCTGCTTTTCCACACATTTCTCACACAATTTCGGACTTAAAATCTGCCTCGCGAATTCCTGATTGAAGAGCACGATCTTAAATGAGATTAAATTCGGCATAAAGTGCAAAAGCGTCTCCCAGAAGAAATATGTGTCCAAATCCTCAACTTTTGCGCCAATCACGTGGATAATCAAATCTTTTTCCTGGATTCGATCAAGTTTTTCCAAAACTCGGAAAGTACTCAGAGGTTTTGTAAACATATCGCCGATTTCAATAAATTTGTCCACACTCAAGTTCCCGTTTGAATCAATCGAGGAAAGTACTTTCAAAAAACTTCTCATTGAATCGGGAGACTTTTCGAAATAGAGAAGCGACTTTATCGGCGCTTCTTTTATCACGGAAATGACAGTATGAGAATCCAAATATTCTTCTTCTTCTTCTTCATCTGAAAGTAGCAAATCTTTTCTTGAATCGGATTTTATCTTTGATTCAGACTTTTTCTTTGAACCCTGTTTCTTTGCCTTCAACTTTTCTTTCTTCTCTACAAGCTTATTTTTCTTGTGAAGTTTCTCCAGCTCGATCGTGTAGCAGAGTTTGAATTTCGGACACATTTCTTCGTGAATTTTCTCTCGAAGGTCTTTGTGTTGTTGGCAGAAACTAGCACTGGGGCAGTTTGGACAATTAACGAGATTGTACTGATCGACATCGTGACAAATGAGACAGGCCCGAGGAAATTTGATGACCTTCTGCTCATGAGGAGTGAGTTTTCGATTAAGTTTCAAGGTGACGAGATTGACGAGTTCAAGTCTCGCATTCTTCCAGGCTTCCTGCTTTCGACCCTTCGAGGCTTGGAGAACGTCGTTTCTTTTGCGAGCATTCGTGAGAGCCTTGCAAAAATTCTTGTGGGAGGGCCAATGTTGCATTTGGTGTTCTTTGCCGCAGTAGGAAATCATCCGGCACTTAGAGCATCGAAAAAGACGCTTTTCCGCACATGACATGCATCCGCAGATTTGACAAGTGTTTGGGAAGAAAAAATCAGAGGTGTCTGGCTCATCGTTTTCTTCCTTACAATACTTCCTACAGCAGCATTCGTCTTTGTCATCACACCCTCTATACAAATCTCTATTTAAAAAGTAATCTACGAAGTTGGGATTGAAAAACATTTTCGGATTTTCGGAATGATTTTTCAGGTTAGATCAAAAAGATATTTTAAACGTTTTGGATTCGTAACCTCTTTTTACATTGGGACAAATCAAACGGAAGGGAGAAGGTCTCAAAATTAGCAACTGAGAGAGAGTCACAGATTAAAATTAATGGAAAAACTGACACGAAATTGACGAAATATGTTTTCACACTTTTTCCCACTTTTTCCTTTTGTTAGAGAGAATTTTCCAGACAATGCAGAACAAAGAACAATGAAAACAAATGAAGAAAAGTGGCAACGTTACAAAGCATTGCTGCCAACGGCGAGAAAAAAATTCTCAGAATTTAAATTTTCTTCTTGAAATCGTCAAAATTGAATTAAATATTGAATTTAAAATTGAAATATTCCTAACTTTAGGCTTCTGAAATTATATTCCTTTATAAAAATGAGGATTTTACAAGTATTTCTAGAAGAAAGTAGAATAAATATATTGGGAGGTTCAAATTTCGCGCACTTTTGCTTTGTGATTTGGCAATGTTGCGTCTTTTAACAGGTGTCGATCAGCTGTTTTTCCAGATTTCTAATTTGTTTTGATTTGCTTTTGAGGTTGTCTGAAAGTTTTGTGAGTTCATTATTAATATTTAATTAAAATTTTAATAATATAATAAGTTTTACAGAAAATGTACTATTAAAAAGTGAAAGTTTTGATGACAAGTTTTATAATTTTGTGACAAAATGCTACGTCCAATTTCGACTTTGAGAATATCGCAAAGGGCTATGGAAAATTTACGTAGAAGTGGATATTTATATCTGGAGGATATTTTACATAATCCAGGCAAGATTTTCTTTATTAAAATTATTATTTTTACCAATTTAAAATTGAAGTTTGAAAGTTTTAAAATATACTGATAGATTTTCGGGAAATTTACTTTTGAAATTATAAATTAGTATAAAATTAAAAATTAAAAATTAAAAATTAGTATAAAAAAAATCATTGCAATATACAGAATTTGTAGAATTATAAAAATTTATGGCAAGGCAATTAAAAATTCATTTTTTTCAGGTTCGCACAAATTTTTGGACGAGAACGAATTGAAAATTCTTAAATACGTGCCCAAAACTGTTACTGCTCTACAACATTTGCAAGTATGTAAATTTGTATATATTTTCGTATTTTTTGCTTCCTCATAGAGGAAGCTTTGTAGTCGTTACATTTTCCAATATTTTTAAAATGGTTTAATTAAACTTTCCTCACTTGATAAATGTCTAATACAACATTCTAATCAATTGTGTGTGTGTGTGTGTGTGTGTGGATTTATGTATGTCGCCCTATTAACTTAAAGATAGTTATAGATAATTTGATGAAATTTGTAAGGTATATTGGCTCCACCTATATCTCAAAACGTGCCAAAGGATTTTTCAAAATATTGAATTTAAAAATTTTTATGTACACTTATAATTTAAAAAAAAAATTAATTTTTCGTCAATAACTTCTAAAATAATCAAAATTCATAGCTTATGTAAAGAAAAGAAAGATTCCTTGCGTCGAGACGAACCGATTGAACTGCAGGATTAGTGTTTTTAATTGAATATTAATGAAATTATGATTATTCGTAATTTTGAAAATTTTTAATTTTTCATATA